>JAVCKT010020729.1:0-20526 GCA_032273925.1 Rhynchotus rufescens | reverse complement strand
TGCACTGTGCACGCTGCCTCTCCATACCTGCTGTTCCATCTGTTGCTGTTGGCACAGCATGCTGTGGAGCGTAGGGCTCATTTTCTTTTATGTGGCACGCCAGCAGTGTGGCCTTTTAAGCTATCACTCTCTGCAGCCTTTGCAGCTGGATCTGAGGCTAATGCTGTGCTACTGGCATCACTGCTACAAAAAGAAGAATCCAGAAAAACCTGCCCACTCCTCCTTGAGCATTTCTTAGGTGGCACTTCCCGTGGAAGCAGAGAGCCATGTTTAATACCAAAACACAAGCAGATTGCCTGATAAGTACATGTTTAGTCCAGATCAAGTTTTGAGCCTGTATTGTGGCTTTTTAGGTTGACTGGATGCCAGCTGTAGTGCAATGCCTGTCCAGACGTGCATCTATATCTGCAGGAAAGTGTGCACAAAGAGCTGGTGCTGTTAATTTAGAGGCATGGTTCTGTGATCCTGCCTATCGCATGTCTATGGTATGTTTGATCTGGTGCAGGATGTACTTCTTGAAGAGCAGCGTCAAAACAAGCACACTTCTTTCTCACTCCAGTTATCTCCCTGTCACTATTTTACTGCTAAGCGTAAGACTTCTACAGTTTTGTAGAGCCTGACCAATAAAATATGCCTATCTTTCCATTTTTATTTCCTTTCAAGGACTGTGGAATTTGAATTGTGAATTGTTTTCGTTATGAGTAACTTGTTTTTCACTTCTAAATTTTTGTTTCAGATAAGGAGAATAAGTGGCACTGGAAAAGCCTTGGCCAGGGCAGACAAATATCAAAACAAGAGGTGAATAGTTTTTCCTTTCATCTTGGCTGAGTATAACTCTCATTTTTACTAGTAAGAGACTTTTTTGGTTGTGGGCTGAGTTAAGATCCAGAAAGCATTTTCTGTGCACTTGAACACTGCTGACAAGTCCCATTGTAAATGGGAATTTCCATTTACTTGCAGTATACAATTGTGGCAAAGCCATTGAGGAGGAGAAAGTCCTGGTTTTCTAATAGTAAGCTACCAGTACCATCAGATAGCGAGTATATTTAGATGTTACCAGCATCAGCCTCAGAAGTTGAATAGTTTGAGGAGTTAATATGTAGCAGCTTTAATGCAAGCCTGAATAATTTAAATTTCAGAAAAATCAGAATTTGAATGTCTCTGGCATGATTGAAAGCTGCTAAAGAAAACAGCTTAGTCTTAAAACAAAAATGAAAATAAAAAGCACTCCTTTGTTGTTTGGGGCAAGGCTTCATTCCTTTTGTTATGTCCTGTACACAGTAGCACAGTATTGTAAGCAGTAAATACTCTGCACTCTGGCAGGAAGCAGAGCAGTTGCTGGTACTAGAAGTGATACTCTAAATTGCAGATGAGTTGAATATGTAAATACAGAGAAAATCAGTGTTGAGAGAGGGAGGAGGAACTTGGGAGCAGTTTATTGTTAATCTGAGTTGTGTGGCCAGGGCTTTTCCCTTTGGTGAAGAGCTTCTGGTTCAACTTGGCCTACTTATTTTGGTCAACCTTCAATGTAGAAGTAGGATGGGCTGCTAGTTTTGTCAGGAAAATGTGTGTTGCTTTACCCATCTGCAATTTCCTGGCCTCTTTCCTCAAACCTGACTGTAATTTAGTCTGTGCCAAACATCTCGGTGTCATGAAGGCTCTGATTTCTGGAGCAGTGTCTAGATTTGGAAAGCTTTTAAAAAGACAACAGGGTTGTCAGTAAAGGAAGCAGCGGTGAGTCCAAGGAGGCAGTCGCTTGAGGAGGAGGCTGGTGGGGAGGAGACAACATACTTGGAGGTTTTTGATCTCCTGGAGAAGGGAGACATGCTGTCCCGCCAGGACATGTTTCTACTGTTAGACATGCTCTGCAGACATGTCCAGGCTTGGGGGAGAGGCGCTGGAGATAACTTCTGGCTGTTTGGCTTCGTCTCCCTGTCTGAAAGGGAAAGATGTGAAAATGCCCAACCTGTACATAAATGGTAAAAATCAGTGTTTCAGAATTTTTCTTTCAGGAGTGAATTTTGTTCCTGAACTGGAGCGGTACTCTTAGTCTAGCATCTGTAAACTGGTTCAGTCCCTGTCAAATAGCCCTGCTGATGTAAAGTTACAGTATTGCTGTTTTATGGAGATTTTTTTGATTGGCTAAACTGATGTTTTATGCAGTTTAGCCAAAATTTGTTTTGTATGAAATCGTGGATCCCATATGGATTTGCTACATCAAGCTAATATTTTTAATGTTTACTGTAAGGTAGTTTGTAGCAATGAGGCCCAAACCCTTTGTTTCAATATGTTCTCAAGAATATATATTGGGCAGGCTTATGTGATTTGCCAGTTTATTATTAATGTTTTGACACTTGCAAGCCAGTGCACCCTGTTTCAGTTAGAAACCCTGGAAAGAGCTCAGCAGTTGCAGAAGGTTCTGCAATCAATTTTTTTAGTGTGCTGTTCAGTGTTCATACCCACTGGAATCAATTGTGGTACTTAGAGGAGGAATTGAGGATTCTGTTGGCATTACCATGTGCTTCTCAGCTTAATCACTGGTCTGAGATGCTTGTAATCTACTGTGGCAAGAAGCTACTTCAGTAGCTTGATTTTAAAGAAGTCTAGATGCTCAAAATGAGTTGGTGGGTGGGGAAGCAGTAGTTCATGGTTTCCTTTTTCCTTCAGTAGGAATTCTATTTTGACCAGGTCTGAAACTAGTTGATTATTTAGTGTTAGATGAAGCAAACTTTTAGCTGCCTCTAGACAGCAGAGACTTGTGTGTTGGGGTGTCTGGTGCTCACCAGGCTGCAGAAGAGTCAGGAGCCGAGTAAAAGGCTGCTTGGTACCTGGGAAGAGGAGGCTTCAGACCCAGGTTAGGGATTTGGCAGCACTGTGAAGTCAGTGCTGGTACGGGGAGCATCCAGATGGGCTGTAGGTTACCTGCTTTGTAACTTGTGAACATAATAGGGGAGGGATAATGCAGAAGAAGCAAGAATTAAAGTGACTTCTCAACCCTCTGTGTATGTGACCATACAGCTGTGATGGAAAGGCCTTCCTATGTGAAAAGATGAACATGATGGGTAATGTATGTGCTCTGCACAACCCCGAGTGATTAAAAACCAGCCCTGAATTCTCATTTGAGCAGGCAAAGGCTGCCTCTGCCTAGATGGTCATGCTTCATGAGGGTCAAGATTGCTGATTGAGCTGCGTTTAAGAGAAAGGACCTGGCAACCTCTAAATGCTTTGAACATGGTTGGAGAGTGTTCTTGGAAAGTTGTTAGTCAGCTGTGGCATCTTGCCTGTAGGGCTAGCTGCTCTTTCTGTAACGGACTGACTTGTTTTCTTCGTTACAGTGAAGTTAAGATATACGACCCCTCTGGGGACTCTACACTTCCTACTGTTCCAAAGAAACGCAAAATTCAAGAGGTGGAAGACCAGGATGCCGGGGTTGTTGTGAAAGCAAAGAAGCTCAAAACAGAGACTAAAGGTTGGTTGCTGCTTCTGGCGTGTTGCTGTGCAGGGGTGTGTAAGTGTATATAAGCCCCAATATCTGGTTATTCTCCTGGAGGGGTACATTATGTATTTTAAGAAGTTCTTTATGAACTGGCACTGGATCTTAGGTGCAGGTATTTTAAGTATATGCTTTTTGATGGTTGCAGGCATAGAAAATAATAAAGATGTGTTCAAGTTGCATTTACATTATAGAACTTTTTGCACAGCATCTTGATGTTTAGGCACTGATACCTTGAAGCAAAACAGCTCATTTTTAAGATTAAAAAAACCCTGCTTTCCCCAAAATACCATTTGACTGTGTAAATTATCAGCAATTTATCTGATACTTATTTGTGTTTAACAACTATGCTTTGGAAAGAGAAAACTGCATTGTGCTCAGTTCATTTGTTCCTTCTCTGATGAGTTACTGTGTGAACAAAGACTTTGGACTGTGACTTTGGTACGGTCAGTCTGCATTTGTTAATGTTCTGTTTAAGAAACTTATTTTCCCACCAGTGTGCACTTCTAGCACCTCTAAACTGTTGACTTAACTTGCTGCGGTGGTGGACTACCCTATGTGTAACTCAGGAGGAAAGAGAAGAGGGCTTTAAGCCATATCTTATGGAACCTGAGCCAGGTCTGGGTGTGAACTGCACCCTGTTCTGTCAACTGCCTGTGCCTGCAGGCAAAGGCTGTCAGAGCTTTTCACTACTGCCCTTTTCAGTGCTGTTGTGCTTTAGACATGATATCAGAGCACTTATGCTGGTCCTGTACCTCTCACACTCACCTTATGCTGAGGTGATCTTTCCAGATGCTGGTTGGTTGGTTCGCAGTGTCTGTGCACATGGACCAAGCACTTGGCAAGAAACTGTGAGAATTAGAACTGGAGGGAGAACCCTTTATACCATAAAGATCCAAGCCCCAGCTTAGTCTCTCGTATTTATCATAGTGGAACAAGGGCACACAATTGCTCTGTAGGCTTGAACTTCTCAGCTGCTATTTGGAGAAAAAGTGGGTGTTCTCGCTTCTATTTTCCGTAAGCTTTTGAACCGACTTCCCTGACAGTCTCAGGATTGTTCCCATGGCCTTCCCTGCTGTTACCAAACTGTGCTGACATCTCACAAGCGTAAAGTCCTTGTGTGTGAAATTTGGAATCATTTCCAGCCTGCTGTGTTCAATGTGAGGATGGATTTTTTTTCTGTTTATAAATACATTAGTTAATTGTCCATAATATAGAAAACCTGCTTCTGCATCTGCTCCCTTTGCTTTGCTCACTGTTGATACCTTTTAGCTTAGAGTAGAGCTTAGCAGTCATCCTTGAGTTAGAGTATTATCTGAGCATTAGGCAGTGGGCAGAATACTGTTAAGCTGCCAAAATCCTCTCTGCTGTTTAGTGTATTCTTTTAACATTTTCTAAAACCTGACATGTTTCAGATGGGGTTTCAAAAGTGTTGTCCAGTTTCCTAAAAAGGAAGGACATCCTTCAGATGTGTGGTTTGTAGCCCCTTTTTGTTTCCCCAGCTCTGCAAGTAGAGTGGCTTGTTTTATTGGGATACTTGGATTTTATAACCAAGACCCTCGTATGTGCCAGGTGCTTCAGACTAAGGAAGAACCAGCTCCAGAGAGCTTATTTACCTTTTATCACCTGTCTGCAGATCTCATCCTTTCCAGCTTTATTCCCTTAAAATATTCTTGCAGTTGTTTTGCAAATTCTTGTTCGGTGACCCAGCAGAACGCCTGGATTGCCTGACAGTCTGCAGAGGCAGCAGCCTCCTCTCCAGGCAGGGCTGCTGTCTCTGCGTAACGTGCTGAAGTGGAGGTGGCCACAGGAGCTTTGTGCAACGCAATCTCCACAGCACACAGGGGAGGGAGTCAGGACCATGCCACAGAGGAGGGCCCAGCCATGAGGCTTATGCTGCTTGTCCCATTTGAACATGTGCGGGTGCTTCAGTTCTGTTGTTCTTGGCTCTGTTCTTTCTAGTAGGCTTTTCACAGAATCAGAGTGGTTGAGGTTGGAAGGGACCTCTAGAGAGGTCCAGGTGGGATACCCAGAGCATGTGGCACAGGGTGGCATCTGGGGTAGGTTTGGAAGATCTCTGGAGAAGGAGGCTCCACAACCTCTATGGGCAGCCTGTGCCAGGGCTCTGACACCCTCAGTGAAGAAGTTCCTCCTCACATGGAGATGGGAGGCTGTGCATCCAGCCATGGTATTGCATGAGAAGTCTCTGCCCCCTTCCATATGCTGTTTGTGCAGCTGTGTGCTGAGTGGGGCTGGCAGAAAAGGAGTCCAGTGAAAGAAAAAACAACCCAGTTTTGAACCAGTTTGCAGTACAAGGACAAGCAAAGTTAGGGGTAGTAATGAACTGGGAAGCTGTCACTGAGGAATGATTTGTCTTCTCATTCCTATAGTATTTGTAGTAAAGGAAACAATTTTTACATCATGATTGCCTGAAACTTAAATGTTCCTGTGAGTGGAGGTGCCATGTTCTGTCTCCCTGCTTAGGCTGAACATCTGGCAGTGCTTTAGATAGGAACAGATGGGGAAGCAAAGGGGATGGGAGTATGATTTCAGAACACATTGATCTTTTACACCTGAAGAAGGCTGAAAGGAAGGATAGTGTCTGGAATAAATTAAAGCATTGACTTTTAATACAGCCCCTTTTTTTAAATTAGACTTGGGGATTGGACTATTTGAGTTCAAGCATCAGGATATATTAACTAGATGTTTGAAAAGGTCCATTTGCAAGGAGAAATGTCTTTTTAGATTAATGGAGAGAACTTTGCCAGAGCAGAGCTTTAGCTTTAAATGACGGGGCCGTGACGATACAGGGTGTCCAGTGACAGACTCTTTGGCTCAATTCTGTGCCCTTGAAGTGGCGTGTGAGGAGAAGGGCACCTGAGGGTGTGCAGAAGCTCAGAGAGGCAGTGCAGGGCGGGCAGGAGGCACTGCAGCTGGTGACCCAGCACTGTAGGGCCGCAGCCGAGTCTTTCCAAGGGTTAAGTCTTGCTCTACCCAGATATTTCAAACCCAGTCACACACAAGTACCGCGTTGGTTCTTTGCATTTGCCAGTCTAAACTGTTAAAGGAAGATTGCTGATTTACTCTTAGCAGATTTTCAAGACCAAGATATGGGAATTGATTATGAATATCGTGCTGCTAGCTGAGTGCATTTTAATGTGAATTTTCAAGTTCTCCGTTCTTGAGATGCTGGTGAAAATATTTGCCAAGCTCCAGAACAGTCTGTTCTCAGGAAAGCTACTTGAAGATAATTTGGCAGACAAATCAAAGCACACAAGCTTGTTCTAAACTTCAGGAGCTGCGTTTAGGAGTGCTCTTTGTGCCAGGAGATGTGAATAGTGCTGTGTGAACACTGCCACTTGTGTCTTAGGTAGCTGTGTGTTTTGATAGAGCAAGGACTAGTCATGCGATTGAGAGATGAAGAGGAGCAAGTAAAAAGATGTCGTGGAGAGGTTCTGTATTTTGCATTGTTCCTGACTGTTTTTGTTGTGTCTTAGTATCTTGTAGGAAGCACAGAGAGACTCTTTCTTGTTTGCCATGTATGCTTTAATAGCTGACAGTCTGCCTTTTGTTCTCCTCCCTTCTGTGGTGCAGAAGAGACGAATGTAGAAGAGAGTGAACCTGTCAAAAAGAAGAAAAAGAAAAAGGAGAAGAGGCAAGCAGAGGCTGAAGATGAGGGAGCCCTGAACGAGGAAGCAGCCACCAGCCCTACAGTTGAGGTGAGAGATCTGCACAGCTGCCTCATCCTTCATGGGAACACATTCTCTCCCAAACATTAAGTGTGGGGGGAAGCATGTTCTTATCTATATAACTCATGGTATGTGAAGGCTGTTTGACTCTGTAGCAACTTTGTTTCATCATATCAGTCACTGTAATGTCCGAGAAGACCAGCCTTACAAAATAAGGTCTGGGAAATTGGTGACTGTAACGTCTCCCCACACTGGGAATGTTTCCTCTGCTTTCTGCCTGCTTCCAGCTTTGGCTTTCCCTCCTTCTATTTTTTTTGAAAACTGGGCAGGGTGTCCTTTGATTCAGAACCACAAATCTCTAGTGTTCAGGACAGCTGAACCTGAACTGTGTGATGTCTTCTAGTATCAGCAGAGTGGATGCAGTCAAACAGAGCCAGTTTGGGAAGCCTGTTGTTCTCTAATTGGGATTTCATTTCCCCTGCTGCCTGATGCAGACTGAGCTGCCAGCAGCGCGAGGGGCAGCCCAGCTGCCCCTACCCCTGCAAGGCAGCATGTGGCATTAGCAGCCAGGAAAGGGAATATCTGGAGTTGTGCTTGGATCCTGGTGGTGGTTGTGCTGCTCCGAGGATGCCCGTGTTGCCTAGCGACGTGGGTTTGTGCCACTATGCCTTGTTCATAGCATCGTTTGTTTCCAGAATGCAGAGAAAAAGAAGAAGAAAAAGAAGAAAGTGAAAGAGGATGAAGACTGAGGAGCTGAGGGAGACAGCCCTATGGACAGCTGGTTCAGAGTACTGGTTTTTAAGTAATTTCTATAACCTTTTGCTGAAAACTGTAAGTTCCCTATGTTGGAAGAGGGCAAGGAGGTGGATTTGACAGATATCTTCTGCCCTAGAATGGAATATGGCAGTGGCTCTGCTATGTAAGAGGATTGCTGGTGTTTTTTTGCAGTTCCTTTTAAGCTCACCATAGATTCTCTTTTCATATGCAGTCTCCACTGATAAACAATAAAAACAGTTTTATGGAGATTTTGTGCCTCTGTCTTATTGACTTTTTAACCCATATCACTACTACTAAGCCTGTGTAATGTTTTAAATGAATAATCATTAAAAGAAGCTTTTCTAAATGTGTAAATGTTCTGTTCTATAAAGAATTCAGAGCTCATACTCAATTCATAAAGATGGAAAACACTTGTTTTTGTGTTGCAGCCACCTCTTACCCTAGATGTTATGGATCCTTCTGTGGCTGCAGTTAGTGATGTTTTACTGTGCAGAGCTCTGCATCACCTGGGAGCAGTGAGATTTTTCCAGTTCATGTGCATTTTGCAAGAAAAGTAAGCTTAAATCTTTCAGCAGGCAGCAAAGGTGTTGAGATCTGTAATGAGACATGCTTGGCTGTTGGGGCCCTTGGCACTTTATTGTGTGTGCGTTCTCCAGCACGAATCATTACAGATATGAGCTCAGTTTTCTCTGAACTGTTAATGCAGTCACTTTCTCCAAAGTCTCAGATAAATTATGTATATGCTGCTCAGGAACTGTCCTATATAATTTACCCCAATCAGAAAATCTGTGTGAACTTCAGTTGCTTAATAAGTAATCAGCAGAATTGAGATGCAAAGAGATTATTTTTGTATGGCCAGTTTCTCGTTTTGTTTATTGGTAATAAGGGAATGTGAATCTTTTGTTGTATTTAGCACTCTTTAGTTGCTTATTACTTATAAACCAATGTCCATTCTGAACCTCAGGGCAGGGTACTGTACTTTAATCATGAAGAAATATCCTCTTTTTTGGTCCAGTAGTGAGTGTATTTCAGTATCAGTATAACCAGAACTTCTACTTTATTCTGCTTATAAATTTCTAAAGTGCTGTTAGGTTGGTTGGTTGTTTTTGTTTCATTTTTTTCCTGCTTTAGTGAAATTGCTTTGGAGAAAATAGGGCTGAGATATCTATGTGCAAGATTCAGAAACTGTACAGAATAAAGGAAGTAAAAGTTTTAAGCTTTTCAGTCCTGCATAGAATATACATTATCTGCTACTACCTCTTGAGTGGGTATGGAAATAAGTTCTAGTTCTGTGTGGAAATAATTCTGGGTTCTGCCTTGAAGTGCTAGACTCTTCATCCTAGAAACACAGAGGTGCAGATCCCAAAGGATGGCTGCTGAAACACGGATAAGAGTAATCCCAGAGAGTATCAGTGACAATGCAGGCTACAGTCACTATACTTGATGGTGCTTATCAATTCTGGCAGGTAAGACTGTGCTTTTATGTGGAAATATGGTTTTCCACACAGGTTTGTGGATTTGTTTAAAAATCTGCATTTCTGTTTAAACAAGTAAATAGTTGGAGAAGAATATAGCCTTATTTGACAGATAACGGTGACACAGTGACTATGCAAAAAGCAGGGCAGACCATTTAACTAGGACTTAAGCCTTTTAATCTTTTAAAAAAATAGTGGGTTCTTTTTTGGATTTGTTTACTTTTATTCTGATTTTTTTTCCAGCATGTCTCAAGCCCCATTGTAAAATTAGGTACTGCCTACACTAGAAGTCACTAAATCCTTGGAGGGGAGATGTCCAAGTATCTTGCACAGGCTCTGGAGGGACTTGACCACTGTGTCAAAGGGGAAACTTCTGCAACCACTTGCTCTGCTCTCAAGATCAATTTAGATCTTGAGCTTTACAGCCTGACTTAACTCTTGGTCAGCAGCTATAAAGTCATGTGTCTGTCCAAGGTGTGGAGGTTCTTCAAAGGCTTCCATCTGCTAGCTGGAACTTGGGATTTGGGGACAATTTGGAAACTTAATGATTTTTTTCCCCCTCAATGATAGATAGTATGAACTACCAGGAGCCATCAGATGCACATCCTCATTTTATTTAAGAGGTATAGTGCTGTCTTTAAACAATAGGTGGCTGCAAGGGTCCACACAGCCAGGACCTTGCACAGCTTTCCATGGGAAGCAGAGGGAAAGGTGGCATCTCCAACTCAATACTGTTGGGTCTCAATATAAGCCACCAGGGTGGTGGCTCTGGTATGTGTCACCTCCTAGGTAATCAGTCCCCTGTAGAGAATTCAGCTGGGCTTCCTCCTCTCTGCAGGCCCTTATGGCAGAGTCCTGCTCTCTAGCAGGGACAGACCCTTTGCAAGGCTGTAGGAGAAGGGGCTCTGGCAGCATGTTGGACAATTACGTTCCCTGAGCCTCAAGCTGTGTGGTGATAAATGGGATGTAAGGGCGCTTCCCTGTGGGATTACACACAACCTCCCCAGGTAACTGTTCTGCCAAGAGCACAACTGCCTGGACACTGCAGATAAGGATTTTTTTGCCTTTTCTTCTCTATTAGAAGACTGTAACTAGAATTAATGTATTTTCTAGCTTCAGAACTGTAGTCTCTTAGGAAAGCAGATGTTTCTTTGGTGCTTTGCTGTGCAACACAGAGCTCCAGCTATGATGTGAGGCTGATGTGCTGTGAAGAGGGAGGGAGCTGGTTTGCGAAAGCAGTGGCTGAGGTTATCGAAATCCGAATGAAATCTCCCCTAACGGGGCTGCGGCCAAAGTCTTGTAGGGCAACCATGGGAGTTCTCTTGCAGAAGAGGGAATTCAAACCAGCTGCCTCAGAATTCATAACATTTCACTTTTGCGCTGTATTAAAGAAGGGTTTGTCTAAATAATGAGCAAGAATCACTCTTAAAAATGAGCTTTTAAAACAGACTTGGTGTGCAGCTGGCAGGGGAGCCCTGCGTGTTCTCAGTGCTCTGTTAGAGGAGAAAGCTGGCACAGGAGCGAAGCTACTGTGGACGGGAGAGCAGCGTTTTGCCCCGATGCTGGAGATGAAGGTAAAAGTTTTATCTTTATTTTTTTTCCTTTTTTTTCCTGTCTGCAGGAATGTTGCCTGTGCCAGCCTGGAGAGCACGGGGCCCTCAGGGATATTGGGCTGCCTTGGGGCTGGGGTCAGAAATCGCAGGCCTGTCCCTGCAGGCCCCGTGGTGCTGGTGCCTGCCCGGTCCCACGCGTCGCTGCTCTCCCGAGGTTGTTTAAAGGGGGTTCTGGGGTGTGTGTGTGTGTGTGTGTGTGTGTTGGCTGCTGCCCTGGCTCCTCCGGGTGACTCATCCTGCAGTAACCAAGGATTCCCATGTCTCTCCGCTGGGTGTGCGCTGTCAGCTTCAGCCCACATGTGTCCAGGGGGAGATTGGATTTCCACAGGTTGTTTAGCCCCCAACAACCTGGAAAGAGTGAAGAGCAGAGCTGCCACCTTTAGCATGTCAGGTCCTTAGCCTTTTGGGAAAGAAATGTTATTAATTAAAAAGCTTTGGGAGATGATCAAGATTGTCTCTTCCTTTTTCTCCCTTTTTTTGGCTCATTCACTTGACTTGAGAAGAAGCCTTTTATCTTTTTCCCTTAGTTTGTGGTTTAAGTGTTTTGGCCCTCAAAAATAGCTGTGCTCTGCAGCTTCTGTGGGAAAGGGCCTTGTGCATCCTTACAGAAAAGAGGTTTTAAAGACCCTATGGGGAAGAAAGATTGAGTATCATTCTTGCATGTGCTTTGGAGCAGATATTCCCTGATAACTAATGCTCCTGAAACTATTAAAACACAGATACAAATAGCAAAAACAAAAGAAAAGCTATTCCTTTTGCATGGCCACACCCTGCACACCAGGAAATACTTAATCTTATGCAAAAATTTGAGTGCCAGAGTGGTAATTTCCTGAATGGAGTGGACTGAAAGGCTCCTGCTATTTGTGTGTGGCTTATGTTGTTGTGGCAGTCGGATGAGCCTGGAGCTGTTAGTGCAAGTCCCTGTCCTAGGAGGCCCGGAGGGGCTGCACGGCCCATGTAGGAACCTAAAAGTGTCTGGCTGCAGCACTGAAGGCTGCATGTGACCATTGCCTTTCGTGGTGGCTGCTGCTGAGTCTGAAGGGCACTCGTGAATAGCCCTGCAGCCCCTGTGCTGGTAGGCAGGTGCTCCAGATGACTCTCTTTGCAGCCTGGTGAGGGGCACAGGGGGGTTTTTGGTTGGTGACCAGCAATCTCTGTTATTGGATCGGTTGCTTTTTGTTTTAGTCCAGCCAATGTGTCATTGCTTCACTAGAGAACTGCGCCGATACTGCGTTTTGTCACATGCCCCACCTGAAATCTGCACTGGGTCCACGCAGTCCACTGTATTAAATACTCTGATGTACCAAGACTTGATGAATGTTGTTGCCTTGAGCCCTTCCGAGTGAGAATTCCCTGCCAGGAGCCTCTTGGTGCGCTTCCAGGTGGTGAGGGCTGCGGAGCGGCTCGGTGGTGGGGATGGCCATGCTCCTTGCAGGACCTTGTACGTGGCATCTCCGGGGCTGCACCATGAGCCAGGAGCATCCAGGTCATCCCCAGGAGAGCCTTCCTGCCCCAGGGCAGCTCTTGGCCCAGCCTGGACGTGCTCGAGAACAACGCCGGGAGCAAGGGCAGATGTCCTGGTGCGGCCAATGTGCGTGGTGCGGTCGATGGGGGAAGCTGCAGTCACCTCACAGGTCACAGCTTGGGGAGTTGCTCTGGGTAGGTGCATTTTTAAGGTTTGTTTCTCATTTTAACATAAAGATGAGAGATTTATAAAGGCTGAAGTGCTGCTTTAATTGTGAAAGTGTATGAGTTGTCAAAATGACTAAATGGAAGGAAATTCCCAATAAAGCGTTGGAACTGGCAACCTTGCTGGTCATGCTTGAACAGCTACCATTTGCTGGGGCTAAAAGTGTGTAAAAGAGCTTGAAGTGACTTTCTAACCTCTAAAAGTGCCTGGATGTGGCATAACAGAATCTGTGCGTATTTTGTTTTAGTGATTTCCCAATCAGGTTTGCTCAACATGCACCTAAAAACCTGGGTTTTTTTCCCCGTTGGCTGTTTCCCTCCATGCTGCCCTGACCTTCAGGAAGGGCAGCGATTGCCCAGCTGCATTTTGTGCCCGCTGCCCCGTTCCGACAGAGCCGGGCGCCGTGGGAGCCGCACAGTTTCTGTAGCTGCTCCACCACGAGTGGCACTTGGGGACGCGCACGCGTGGGCGGGAGGTCGGCACGTGCCACCATCCACACTCGCGTGCGAGGGAAGCCCCTCAGAAACACCCCGCTGGCCAACTTGCTGCATCGGCTGAGCGCGGTGCCCCTAGGGGAAAGGTGCATTGGGTGGGTTTGCTGTTATTTTCCCCTACAGCTGCCTCTCCAAGAAGGATGCTGAAATGTGGCTTTTTGCTGGCTTATTTTCCATCTGCGCCCTCTACGCAGCACTGGTAGGTTTGCTCCTCTTTCAAAGACTCGTGGCAACAAAAGCCTCGCCATCGAAAGACACGGCAACGTGAGGACGTAGACCAAGAAACGCTCTTTTCCTGTGAATGCATCCGCAAGAGGCAACAGAGGGAGGAAGAAAAGGCGGCGCGTTCTGGCGCTGGCGGCCGCGAGGGGAAGGGTTTGCGACAGCGCCGCAATCGGAGGCATCGTCTGGCGGCGTCTGCCCAGGGCGCTAAGGCTTGGAGCGGCGCGGCCGGGAACGCCGCCTCTCCCGCGTACGTGGGCATTAGTCACGCCGGGCCCACGGTGGCGCAAGCGGCGTGGTGCAATCGGGCCCTGTCTTTGGTAACTCCGAGCCTTCCAGGACACGCTGGGAAAGTTTAATGTGTTGTGGGATATCTAAAGGAAAGCTATTGGAAAGGGCAGCGTTAGAGTCCTGGGGGCTGAGTTTGTATCCCACAAAGGAGGAAAACTCAAAATTGGGTGGAAGTTTTCTTTAGTGATTCGCTTTGCAGATCAGTTTAAATGGGTGGTAAAAGGGTTTTTTCCCTTGGCAGCTTTCCTGGGAATGCAGGCTCCGGAGAGCGGCTCCGGCTGGATGCTGGGAGGTGGGTGCCATCCCGAAATCCCCGCGGAGCGAGCCAGCAGAGGGAGCCTGCCCGTGCCGGAAAAGGCCGGCCAGAAATTCCCACCGCGGCCGGGAAAGCCTTCGAAGTGACGCCATCCACGTCGGCTGCAGCCGGGTGCAGGGGGAGCCCCTGCCCTCGACCCTGAATATCCCTCGTTTTGGCTCCCGAGCAGCTGTTAGGCAAAGGAACCACCCGCACAGGGAAATCGCGGCTCCCTTCCATGGGCAGCTTGCGCAGAAATGCACTAGGCGGCGGGAAGCAGATGCTTGGCTGCCAGCGCCTGCGCTGGCCGAAACGTCGAGCCCGGGGCGGCCCTGGGCCAACGCGGTGGCTCTGCAGCCAGGGAGGTGACAGGATGACCAGAGCGGTTGCATTCTCAGCAGCGAGGTGCGAGGCCACCAGAAATGGCCCTTCCCGGGGCAAAGAGCAGTGGACGAGGGCAGGAGCTCGTGGTGCAGGTAGGAGCTCCCGGGGAGGCAGCGGGATGCGCGGCGCCCACGCAGCGCGTGCATGAGCCCGGCCCCCAGTGAGACACAAGGGGCTTTTGGCTCCGCTTATCCCTCTCTCCCGTGAATCTGGTTGCTCTTTCCAGCTGGCAGCAAAGGTCCTTCTATCTGAAACTGTTTGCAGCTCTTTTGCCTTTGAGAAACTCCGAAGTGTTGTCATGATGTGGAGGAGCTGAGTGCAGTTGTTTGGGGAGCAGCATGTCCTAGCCCATGCTTTATGGATGGGTTTTTGAGTGCGTTCCCTTGATTTTCAGAGGGCTGTTGGAGCCCTTCATCTATTCAAGAAAGGGCATGTTTCCTGTTCAAAAAAAAAAAAAAAAGCCCTTTTTGTCATGGCAATTTTTGATACCTCTTCAGAAATTATTGATACCCCTTCAGAAATTATATATTGGCTGCATGTTACTAAGGGAAAACCAAGTCTGGGAGCACCAGCTGGGAACCTTCCTTCTGGGGCATTCAATGGTGCGTGGACAGTGGGGTAAAACAGGGCAGGAGAGCTGTTATAAAGACTCTGTTTTTTTGTTTGTTGTTTGTAAATACATTTGCAGTGCTAACTAGTGATGGTTACTGCACTTCTCTATAGCAGTACCCCAGGTAAGGTCTGCTGAGGTTTCCAGGAGCAGCTGTGAAGCCCCCAGGTGGAAGGAGGCACCATGGGGGCTGCCCCCTGCTCCGTTCAGGGAGCGGTGAGTCCCAGGCATTGGCCCCTCTGTCAGGCAGCCCGAGCTCCTGCTTCCCTGCACAGCAGCACAGGATGGCTCGGAGCCGCTCGGCACACGCTGGCTCCGCTGCCAGCAGGGATGTGGGAACGAAGCTGGGAAATTCAGCCGCCTTCTGCAGACGCCAGGTAGGATTAGCTTGGAAGAACATGTAGCTTTCTGGATGCAGCAATTCACAGCCAAATCGCTGCATCCCGTGGGAGCCTTCTGGCTGCAGGAGCGACACCGGGGTTTGGCCCTCGTGTAGCTCCCAGCTGAGCGTCCGCAGCCCTGCTCCCGCTGCCCTCTGCTCTGTGTTGTGTCGGTACAAAGCGGAGCACAGCAGGGCAACTTCGGCTGCTTTTGGCCCTGTTGCGTGCGAGGACGCCGCGTTTGACCGGCTCGCCGCGTGCCAAGAAGACAGGACAAGGCCAGAGGCTTTTCTGGTAGCGAGGGAGAGCGTGTTTAGCGGACGCCGCTATCTCCCGAGTTAGGGCAAGACGTTTCATCAACGTGCCCTGCGGAGGAGGAGGCCTGAGCTCTGCATGAGGGCTGGGAAATCTGCCTTACAGCTGCCGGCTCTGCTGGGAGCAGCATGGGAATTGTCCGCTTCCTTCCCAGCCCGGAGTTATCTTGTGGGTCCCTCCAAGGAGCTGATCCGAGCTGGAGGCCGAGAAACTGTTGAACTTTTCCGGCAGCCTCGGAGCGCGGGGTTGTCATCGGGGCTGGAGACGGGAGCCTGGTGCTGCCGGCAAAGCCTTGCGAGCGCCCGAGCAGCCCTTGGCGGGAGCAAAGACCGAAGCGAGGACAGAAACGTTTGGTGTTGGGGGCGTTTTGGTGTGTGCCAGACTAGCTGGGCCCTCGTTTTTCTTTTGCAGACTGTTCCCAATTTGGGGAAGCGGTTACGAGAGCACAGAAGTGAAACTGCAGCGGATACCAGCGAGGAGAAAACCCTGCCCAGGCCCCGAGTGCACCGAGCTCGGGGAGGCAGGGTAGGAAAAGGCAGCATGTGAAAAATTAACACCGATGGAGGGAGTTTTGTGACAAATCTTGAGAAAAAGGTGAAATCCCTCTCCCTTGGAAGAAAGGCAAGGCGCCTCGCAGGCTGTTTCTTCCTGGGAGACTGTCCTCCCTGCCTCGGATGAGCTTTCATCTGCACAGAAATTACAAGCGCTTTGCGATGAAAATCAAGGGCAATTTTTCCTTTAAAGTGTCTAGCGCCTGTCCCTCCCTGCTTATTTGTGTTGGGGCTTTAATTTCAAATCCCCAGCCCAGGCGGAGGTTTCCGGGAGCTGCCCGTGCTCCCGGAGAGAGAGAATGACCCGGGAGGGGAGGGAAGGCGCCGCTGGCTCCGTGTCCCTGCGCCGAGGAGCCGGGTCCATGGGCTGGGAAGGGTTTCCTCCTTCCTCAGAGGTGTGCGGAAGGCAGGGAGGCCGCACGGAGACGCTGACTCATTTCTTGGTCCGGGATATTTTCATTGGGCTCCATGGATGGAAATAGGTTTCCAAAGCGGGAGGCTGCTGGGCCGGGCGCCTCCTGCTTGGTGTCCTGGCAGGTAATAGTTTAACTTGCATCTCCATGAAGGTGCTGGCCCCAGGCAGAGCGGGAATGGCTGCTTAGGAACAGCGAGGCCTTGGAAAAGCCTTTGGAAAAGGCCTGGCCCTGGAGCGCCCTTCTTGCGGGGAGGGATGGGAGAAGAGGGTGCGGGCAGAGGGGACGCAGGAAAGTTGCTCTCACCTCCATCCCCAGCTTGGAGATAGGAGCTTCCCCAGGCTAAGCAGCGTTATCTCCAGGACAGGACAGCTGCTGCCCTACCGTTGCTCCTGGTCGGCTCTCATGGTGCGATATCACCTATTGTAGCAGCCAAATGTGCCTAGAAACCCTCAGCTGCCCCGCTGCGACGCCTGTAGCCGCAGAGCCGGCCCCGACTGTCAGCAGAATCAACACAGACGCTTTTGGTGCGTTCCTCCCGCGACACCCGGCTCCTTCCTCCTCCTCCTCGCCGAGGCCCAGCCTGTCCCGCAGCTGCCTGGGGGCGCCAGGGCAGCCCCTGCTCGCCGTGGGAGGGCGTCAAATCGGGAAGCGTGCGGAGAGCAGCAAGGCGAAGGAATTTAATATGAAAATAGATCTGCGCAAGGGGCTGCCACGAAAGCTGCATAATTCATTTTACTAATGAATTAATTAGAAGTCTCCTTCTGGAAGCCGAGTAGAGCTGCTGCAGAATTCCTGGCCCGATCAAGGACAACATCAAAGAGCGCAGTAACTTTGTGGCAGAGCAGGGCTCGATTCGCAGGAGATCACACGGCAGCAGAGTCAGAAAGAGCCAGGGTTGAAAACACTGATGAAGTCCTGCTCACAAATGTTGCCTTTTTTGAAAGCTGGATAGTTGCTGCAGAGACAAAAAAAAAAGCCCAGAGATATGATATTCTTCAGATGGGCTTTTACGAGTCCAAAGGCCATAGCGTGCGCCTGGCGCAGCCTCTGACTGGACTAAAGGGGACGCGAGTTCCCTCCGGGGCAGGAACGCAGACACCGGCTCTCCTTGGTGCAGCTTTCCCTTCCCACAAGGGAGACTGGAAGTTTCCTCCCACAAAGGATTTCCTAAGGTTTTGACAGTCATTTCACCCCTTGGGTTGCAATGCAATGCAGTGATGTCCCACCTTGGTGTCCCTCTTTGGGAGTCAGTTTTCCCAAGCCACGGAAAGGGGATGGAAACCCACCTTGGTTCAGACAAGGTGATGGGCTGAAGAAGGCTCTGCAGGGCCAGATATCCCCATTGCCATAAAATCTCTCCTTCCCTGTAGAGAAAGGTGTTTCTGGATCCAGGTTGCTTCTCACCCCGCTGTGCCACTCACTGCTCTGCCTTTAATGTGATGCTCCCAGGGCTCCCTCTGCACGGCTGCCGGAGCTGGGATCAGGGGAGAGGATCTCGCTGCCGGGTCCCTAACTTAGCAATACGTGGCCAGCGTTTGCAACAGAGCCCTGCACCAAATCCATGCTTTATGAAGGTCGCTGCTCGGAGGCCAGGATAGGAGCATTTATTTGTCAGAAAGTCTGCGAACATCTTGATTGTTGTTGTTGTGGCCAATGTTTATGCATCGGAGTCAACGCTACGGGGAAGCTTTCTTTTTAAACAAACAAAAAATCCCCTAAGAACAAAGCTGCGGGTGACGCACTTATCTTCCCCCTAGCACCGGGAGAGCACCCTGGGCAGGCTGGTGGGCAGCCAAGCAAAATTTATGGCTTATTTTAACCTGCTTTGCTGACATCATGAAAAGCCCTGTCAAAAAGAGCACTCTGAGTCCCAACACTAACGCTGTGAGGCGTCAGTGCTGCAGTGCTTGTGGATAACAGCGAAGCTGTCCTAAGATATCCCTTAAGAGGTGCCTGCAAACTGTGCTTTCTGGAAAGGGATAAGGCTAAAGTTATCGTCTGGTAGGTTGTTTTGGTTCTCTTGATGCTTTATTGATCTGACTTTTCCTCTGGTTTGAATATTCACTTGGAAGCATGAAACTATGATTTTCCATATGCCGGGTAATTAACAAAAATTAAACGTGTTGCTTAAAGGAGGCGCTGCTAACAAGGATGTGTCTAATTACATGCGTGTACAAGCTTGAATTTGCAAGCGCTATCACTATGCCTGTGCGTGCATCGGCACGACAGCAGCCTCCATCCGAGCCCTGCGTTACTCCCAGCTTCAGCATCTCATCCCCGTGAGGAGGGCACATACAGGGCCCCGGGGAACTGGACGTGGCCGTGTCATTTAAAGCTCCCTTGTCCCCACCTGCTTCCAGCACCAGGGATGACAGCTGGGACAGAACGAGGTCTTTTCCCTTCTCCCTTTATTTTTTTCCCCCAGTCTGCTCTTGACTAAGTTCAATGCTGCTGTTTCACAGCACTAAGCTCTTCCTGGCAGAAATACAATGCTTCAGTGCCGTGTCTTAAAATCCTGCTAAGTTTGCAAAGGTTTTCCCTGCTTTCTTGTTGTGACCGGCACTGAGGGCACGTGGTGCCGCAGATCCTCAAGTTTTCATTGTCCTAAGTACTTATCTGTGGGTCTCGTTTGGCAATGCTGCATGTTAGACCAGTGAGGCACTGGCATACGGTCGAAACGGATAAAACAATGCCGAGGAAGGAATGATAAACACGCCCTTGTCCAAGCAAATAACAATACGCGAGCCTGAGAATGACAGTTGAGATCTCCGGTTTCCTCCCGCCACCGTGGGAAAGGGAAGCTGCCCCTGTCCTTAGACAGCGGCGATTGCTTCCTACATTTGTGTGGAGAAAGCCGGGGCTTGGCCCATGCCGGGACCGGGAAAATGGGGCTTCAGCGGCTCCAGCGCCGAGTGCGGCACGGGCTGGTCTCAATATACGCCATAAACAACAAAGGGAATTTCCTTTTAACCATCTCAACAGCGAAAGCAGAGCGTAACTGACACGGTTAAGGTCTGGTTTTCTGCGGATGCAGCAGATCCAGGCTCTTTCGTGGGTAGGTGCAGCTGGGCAGAAAGCAGGTTGCATGGGTAAGTGTCTTCACTAAACCAGACGAAAAATGCTAGATTTTGGCCCCACAAAAAATAAATAAATAAATAATATATATATATGTGTATATGTTCAGTGTTGGATTTCTCTTTTGGAGGTAGGTCTGTTGCTGGCTGTTTTGTGCAGGTTCCTTCTTGACAGCTCACGCTCCACGTATAAGAGGAAGGAAGCTGTGGTTAACATGTGGTTATGGCTCTGGAAAGTGGCAATACAAATTACAATCCGGGATTATTCTGCATTTTATTGTCTCTCGCCAATACCTACGTGAAATCCGCATGGATTAGGAGAGAAAAAATAAGGCAAGCAACTCCTAAAAGCCGCTTGCAGCGCTCAGCCTGTGACACAAGGCACATTGCACTGTGCCGTCGCCACAGCCAAGCTCCCGTTGGGCTTTACGGGCTGCAATTAGCGACTGCGGTGACGAAGCGAGACCCGAGCGGGCCCGTTAACGAGGACGGCTCAGGAGGAGGGAAGGGGAGCTACTCTGAGGGCTCAGGAGGAGCGATGAGGAGTTACTGGGGCATTTTTATTTCTCCTGCGCTAACAGTGGCGGTGTGAGGGGTGCGTCCCGCAGCAACGCCCAGCGCTCCGAGGCGCACGTCCGCGCCGTGCCGCGCCGCACAACATGGCGGCGCGGGCGGCGCCGGCGCTACCTGCGCGAGGCCCCGCCCCGCGGCGGGCGGCGCGGCCGTTGGCGCGGGGGGCGCGGCCGTTGGCGGGGGC
>JAVCKT010020728.1:0-15339 GCA_032273925.1 Rhynchotus rufescens | reverse complement strand
CGAGAACTTACCAAACCCTAATTGTTAAGTTTACATATGATAGGTTTTTTTACAGTTATAACCTTTTTTAATATTTTATTTGAAAGGAAAAGTGTCACTAACAAAGTAAAAAGAAAAAAAAATAGAAAAAAATATATATTAAAAAAAAAGACTTTAGCAAGAACTACATCAGTGCCAGAAAGCAGTCCCCAGAGGTAGGATATGGAGAGTAGGAGGTGACATGTTTTGCTTCATGAATGGGGATGATTTCAGCATTCCTGTCAGAGCAACCCCACTTTGTTTTAGTAGGTAGATGCAGCATCCATCTCTGTGTTTGGCATTTCTTTCTGTTACTAATCAATTCTATGCAACTCTGGGCTTTTTTTGGCATGGGCTGCCAAACAAATTCAAAAACAGAGATTGGGGGCTTTTTTTAAGTGCTAGACAAGAATAATCAGAATTCTTGGCAAATTTCCGTTTCGCTTCTGTGTCATGTTGTTAAATCCACACATCAACAGCATTAAACCCCCGACATCAAGACTGCTAATAAGTACTAATTATGTGGATGGTCTGACATTTAAGTAAGTCTTCTTGTTCTTTTTGTTCGTGTTTTCTTTTTTTTTTTTGTCAGGCTTTGTTTTTTGTTTGTTTTTTACCAGGCTGCAGCAGGCCTTCTGTGAAGCTTTAAGAAAGCTTCCAGGATTTAGTTTTGCACATAGGTATGAATGGGACAAAGAAACAATAAACTGAGATATATATGAGGCAAAAATCACTGCGCGAGTAGCTGCGAGGATCATAGCTGTCCAGCCGGCTTCCCTGGTAAGGTGTGCAGAGATTGTGTAGGTCATTACCACGCGCGACGCAGTTGCACTAATAGGTGCTAAACGTGCTTGGATTTTTATCCGTTGGAATGTCTTGAGTTCTCACCAGAAAGCTGTAGAATGGAGTTTTGCACCTTGTAATTTTTTTAATTTATAATGGTTTTGTGTTATGCTGAAGTATCTATTGCATCAGTGGATAAATTTTGTGTGCAGTGTGAGTATAAGCTGGTAACAATAAGAGGCACTGGTTTGTATATAAAGATATTTGGTTTATTTTGTATTTCTACCTTTTTTCTTGTTTACTGTACTAATGCTAGCTAATGTACTCTGTAACTACAGAATAGAACATGCTATGTCCAAGCTTTTTTCCTTAACTGCATACATTATTGTTTAATACCAAAAAATACTGTAACTCCATCAATATTAGATGCGTGGACATTGTGGTAGCATAGTTGCAGTGTGTATACTTTATGAATTGAACTATAAACCAGTAAAATTGTATAACTATTTCCTTGTTTCATTTCATTTTAATACCAAAATCATTAAATATTTTGCAATACAAATCCAATTCTTTTTTTAAAATAGAGGCTTTAGCATCTGCAAGCTTCTCTAAAGCCCAAGCAATATTAATGCTGCAAAAAGCTTGATAAAAAGACAGCATATTCAGAGTATTGCAAAATGCTGCCTTATATAATAAAATCTAGGCTTTGCTTTGAAAAAGGAAACCACAAAAGTGACCTTGTTCACTCCGAGATGTGTGACTCACTATTTCTCAGAGATACCCAATTCAGATTTTTTTTTTTTCCCTGTAGCCCTCCAGGTTCTGCTTGGATTTGGGGAGGGGGAAAGTAGGGAATTTCTGCTCGTCATCAAAAGTAGCATAAATTCGGTGGGGTCAAATGTTGTGCACGTCATCTTCCCTGGGGTTTTTTAGTCATCACTGAACATAGGGTTTAGCTGGGCAACGGGATGACTGCACTAATTGGGTCACAGTGCAGCTCAGGCTCCCATAGCCGCGTGTGTCCTGCAGAGATAACAAGTAGTAAAAATGTATTTTTGTCACTGCAATGACTAAAGGTGACTCTGAAGGCAGCCCTGCTCTGGGAGGCTGTTATCACGCTGTCACTTTTCTTACCCATACTTTTGCTTTATGAGATTGGCATTATAAGGTTATGTGTAGTGTTTGCTGCTTTGTCTTGCAGAGGAGCATCCCTTGGTAATTTCAGCTCTGCAATTTCTCAGTTACAACTTTTGGAGGAAGTCTGAAGCTAATGAGCAAAAGCAGAGGAAAAAAAGTCCAAAACAAAGCACTTCATCTATTTGTCGTTCCAAAGAGACGGGGAAATATTGCAACAACTTCTCCCTCCAAAAAGCAATACTTAAGTTAGAGGAGTAGAAAGATTTTTGTTTTTAATTATCTCATGCATACTGCAAGTGAACAATACTTTATAATTGCACGTACCATGTAGTATTCATTTTAGTACAGATATTAAAAAAAAAAAAGAGAGAAACTAATTGCTTTGGAAAGTTTTTTTAAAAAACATTTTAAGACCGTTTCCAGTCATTCTTGATTATTTTAAAGATCTATCTGAAGCATGTTGATGCCTAAAACGAAATATTACTTATAGCTTTAAACGGAGTCTCATCTGACTCCTTCTAAAATATCTGCAACTAATTTGAAAAAAAAAAAGGGTGCTGTGCCGAGACGCCTATCTTCTGAAACTCAGTTATATGTGAACTACAACAAGGAAGAATGTCATTTTGAAGAAGATGCATTAACAGATGTTCAAGACTGAATAAGCAAGGTTAAAAAAAACAGAGATGTTGAGTCAAAGCTGCTGCAAGCAAGACTGTTTTCCATGTCTGTAAGTGAAAAGGAGTAGTTCTATTCGTTAACATTTTTGGAATTAATAAGCTGGCTAGTTAGGCACTGGTAGTTAGTCCTCCTTCCGCTCACGTCTGCCTCTCGGCTGATGTGTGCGCCAAGCTGGAGGTAAGTGCCGCTCTGCTGATGCTCTGCTGGTCTGGTGTCCTCCAGACCCCGCTGCTTTGCAGGCTCTGCGATCTGCATCCTGCTCCTGCGGGAATGTAGCATGGCAGCTCTCGTGTGATCATCTCGCTTCTGCTACAGAATTCTTGCTTCTTGGCTCTTGATGGTCTTCAGCTGGAAGTGAATGTTCGAGATCTATCCAAAAGTTTTACGTTGAAGTGTTGCTGGGAGGCCTCCTTGAAATTTATATAACAACCTCCCTGACTTTTTTTTAGCTGCCCTTCTTATCCACGGCAGTGATATAAAGTTCCTGTTCTCAAGAGGAGGATTTCACTCCATCTGCTCGACAGCTTGGCTTGCATTCATCCAGCCTAACTTTAGACACTTCACAGAGGTGCCTAACATAAGAGCTTAAGCTGACTAGGGTTTTTCGGTAGTCACTGGCAGAGAGGGGCACATCCTGAGGCTGGTAATTTTGCCCAGTTTCCTTATGCTTTCATTGCACAAGGAAGCTGATATGAACTAACTAAACCAAAGATCTTTATTAAATATTTAATCCAAATATGGCATATGTGCACACATACAGATCATTTTAAATTATGCATTCTTTTTTTTCCTCCCATTTTTTGTTCTGCAGCATCTTCTCAATTACTTAAAGATGGTCAATGACATTGACTACAAAAGTATTTAAAATGCTGTTAGAATTTCCTGCTTACAAGTCTGTAATGACTTTGAGGAATGTGGATCTAATTTTGCTGCATTTTCTGCTAATGAAATGAGACAAAACGTAATCCCGTGCTGAAGGCTTTTTTCCCTCAGGATGCTGTGGGCATGCAGCTGCTCTGTGTGAGCAGTGGGGACGTGCGGCGTGCAGGAGCAGGATGGTGGCATCTGAAGCTGCTTCCCCAACACCCGGGAAGTGGTTCTCCATGCTACCAATGTGCTTGGCGTTTTTCGCTTGCTGAGACACGGGGCTGGGGCGACTTTGTGTGCCTCTCTGAGAGGGAAGGGTACAGCAGCAGCCTGTGACCACCCTAGGAAAACAAGCGCCATACTGTGAAAGAAAGTCTACTTGAGGCTGAACTAATTGTGAAATTTAAGCAGTTTGAGGGACCAGTTTGCTGAGTGCAGACTCAAAGCTGTGCTGCGAGACGGTTCAGGTGGGATTTTCCTCCAAGCCAGCTCTCAGGACCTGCATTCTTGGTATTCTGTCTGAGGCGGTGTTTGTCCTCCCACTCTTTGTGAGGAGAATTTTCTGTTCTTTCTTAGATAAAAGTCATAGTCCCTCATGAGTGACCTAGAAAGGTGAAAAGACTTCTACCAGTGCATATAGATACATACCTATATTTTTTTTTCCTCCTTTAACGGGGCCAGTGTCTTTTCTGGCGGCCCTAACGCTCGGTGTGGTACCGAGGGCGCCGCCTCAGGGGCGCTGATGGCTCCAACCTGAGGGGCGGGGGGTGGTTCCCGCGGAGCACAGCGCGCGGCTCTGATAGGCGGAGGCGATGATTGACAGCAGGAGCAGCCCGTGAGGGGAGGACGCACGTGTGGCGGGAGAAGAGGCTTCGTCGCCGCCGGCCTCGAGGCGGCGCCATCTTGTCTTCTAGAGGCGCCATGGTGCGTGGCGGCGCTTGGCGGCGCTGCCGGGGACGAAGGGGCTGCGCCGGGGGCGGCAGCGGCTGGTCCCGCGCTGGCGCTCTGGCCGAGCGTACTGAACGGCCCAGGAGGTCGGTCCTTGCCACGCAGCACCCCCCCGCCCCGCGTCACCTGCAGCATGTGGCGTCCGTGCTCCTCAGGCCCTTGCAGGCATCCACGCTGGGGCCCACAGGTATCGTGGGGCGCAGGTGCAGGGCAGAGTGGCAGTGGCATCGAAGAAGGTGTTAATCGCCTGAGTTTGGCCGTACTCCCTGGAGAAAACCGTACCAGACTCGGTGCATGGGAGGCCTTTGTGGGGATGAGGTAAAACTTGCCCTACCTCCACTGGAGTTTAAATTTCAGTGTCCATCGGCCTGCCCTTTGTGGGTGACCCTGTAGGCTCCTTGGGTTAAGGCTCCTCACTTGTTGTGTCAGCATCTTCCCTTACCAGGGGCCGTTTTATGGGTCCTTGTTGCAGTCATAGACTGTTTTGTTCCCTGCTTTGGTGAGAGGTGAAGCCTCTTGAAGGGGAGAGCTGTGAAATAGGCTGTGAGAAATAATAAAGCGCTGTTATTTTGAACTGCTTGGTCTATAATCTGGTGAGTGGCTGTCTTGGCAGCGCTCCTCTTGGAGACCTGGTGCAACAAGAAGCCAGTCGAATCACTTACTGCTGAGCATGCTAAGCCACTGTCTGGTTTCCCTGCTGTTTTGCAAGGTTTGTTGACTGCTGGCTATATTTTCATGGTGGAATAAAAGGAACTAGAATAAGAAAATAAATACATTCCTGTAAGGTGTAGCTAGCGGGATCACTGAAATAATTCCTATTAGATATGTATAAAAGAAATTATTTGTATGTGGAAGCTTGTATGGTTTATATATATATATATATATATATGTACTTGTATAGGGTAAAAGCCTTTTTATTTTTGACATGATAGGTTTATATGATGTATGTGATCTCTTCAAGCCTGCAAAGAAGTTTTGTGAATTTAATTAAATAATTATCTACAGAATTTGGCCCAAATAGGTACAGACAAAACTGCTACAGATGGCACTATAAAAATCCTGGATCCTGCAAGGCACCTAAGGAGCAGGGTTAAATAATGAGATTCTTAACAGAAATCATCTTTGTTAATGGTCTTTTAATGTCAAGTTGAAATTTCCCCATACTGGTAGGCACCTATGGTCTCTCCATTTAAATTTAGCAATGAGGCATTTCAAACATTGAACTGATGCTGTCAGGCTGCCAATAGCATCTAGCCAGAGATGCAAATTTAAAAATAATATTTATCTTTTTATTGTCGTATCTTTGCTGCATACATTATTGAGACTACTTGGCCCATAATATTAAATCTACACATGTCAATGTGTGTTCATAACGAAGAGCTAAAAAGAGAAAAATAAAAAGTTTGCAAGTGTGTTATTATAAGTGTTTTTCCTTTGTTTTGATTTATCTATGTTATTTTTTCCTTTGAATACTCAAATGTATGCTGAATTTCTGGTTCTCTAAGAGTTAAGCCTCTGGCATGGTGATGGTGACAAAGCTTCTAGGGCCAGAACTGATTGCCAGGGACTGGCACTGGATCTGGAAGACACATATTCCTGGTGTAAAACTTAATACTTCCTGAAGACCTTCCAATTTCAGCAATGCTGACCCTTGTCATTGAGTTTTACAAATTGTTAGTTGCTTGGATGAGTTATTTAGAGCTGTTCAAGTCATTAACCCAGGGAGTCGAAGTATATTAGATGCCCAGCATTAGTCATACCTTTATATGAGTTCTCATTTCCTTCAAGCAGATGGAAAAGCTGCAGTCTGCACGATACTTGGAGTAGTTACAGGACCTAGAACATTTCACATTCCTCTCCTGTGAGTCTCTGCTCTGAGAGTTGTGTTAAGTACTTGCACAGAAAGGCTACAGCTAAGAGGAAGTGTAGTAAAATTGAAGTGTGTTTGGATTAATCTATGAGATGTATTTGGAATACATCTTGAGCTTAGATAATAGTACTAATTACTCTTTCTTTTACTTTCTTGATTTATTAATATTGGTTAACATTAAGCATGGCAAGTTTAATAGCAATAATTTATTTAACAATTATTAAATAAAAAAATCTAAAGAGCTTTTCAAAATATGATGAAAAATTTCAGATTTTGCCTAATTCAAAAGTTAAGGCAAAAGTATTTTTTAACAAGCTTTAATGTTTAATTACAGTTGGAGATGATATGACCTAGATTGTTTGCTTTACCATGATCTCCCTGTATGGCCTTCAATGTACAGCTGAGCTTTGTATGTGACTGTCTGTGGGGATGATCATTCCCTTCAGAGCACAGATTCTTTCATTGAAGTTAACAAGTTGTTAGACTACTGAAGAAATCATCCTTAGACAACAGCTTCTATGATGAATGTCACATTTTTTAGCAGGTTTCTATAACTCTTCAGGTAGAAATACAGACACTCCGAACTCCCAGACACTAGCATTATACATTTTTCATTGGTTTATCACTGAGAAGTTGTTCATTTCTTATTCTAGTTCATTTCAGCTGATGAAGGCAGCCAGAGTGTTTGTCAGACCTAAGAGTTTCCACTAGTGGAGCAGAGGGAGTTTTTAAGTGGAAGTAGCTAGCTGGTTTTCGTGCATAGAGCGAATATTTTAAAGAAGAAATAAATAAATGAAAATGGTATTTCATATAACTTTAGATAGGTCCGAGAGACCCTAACTTCTGTGCAGTGACAGAGTCAAGTGAAAGAACGGCCTGTACAATTTTCCTGAGAAAGTATGTGTGTATGCAGCCTGCTTTGTTAAAAGGAGTCATAAAGCCTTCTGAGCAGAACATGTGTAACATAGCCTCTGCATTTTTTTTCTGGCCAGTGGCTTCTGCTGTTTCAACCCTAGGCTTTGTCTACTCTGGCACAGTAAGGAAGATACAAAACACATCCATAACCCTAGATACAGGTTCTGAGGTTGTGTGAGAGTCTTCAGCCTGTCCTGTACCATCCCAAGGAGGAGAATCTTGATTTCAGTGCAAAAAAATAAAGTTCTGATCTGTCTTCCCTGAGTAAATGTCCCGAGTATGTGTGTAGTGTCCTCTGTTTTTTCACATGCTGGAACCTTGAGGTCTTCATTTAAGAACTCTCTCTTGGATCATTGTCTTGATTTTGATACATTGGGTGCTCAAGGCTTGGGTTTCTGTTTTTTTTTTTTTTGGATCATTACAGGCTTTGATGTCATTAGGCAGTGGTCTGATGTTACTGTGGAAAGAAGTTCCTGGTATAAACTGGTCTTTCAGCAGGGTACTTTCTGAGCAGTGTCTAATGGGCGGTCAGTGTCGAGACACTGCATAGCTGGCGTTGCGTGTGACGTTCCAGTGCTGGCTGGTGTGGTAACTGGGATGTTTGCAGCCTTAGTAAACTGGCTATTTCTGCAGGCTCTGAAATGATGCAAGAGTGAAAGGCGGATACGGGTATGTGTGAAGAGAACCTTATTCCTTATGAAGGACTAAGAAGTGCCAAGAGTAACAAGTGCAATAGTGATAGATTTGCAGCCTGCTAGTTGTAAAAGCAGAAACTCTCATTATGCAGAGCCTGCAGTAGACATATACCATGACTACACTGAATCTGTGCATTTAAATTCCGTGCTGTGAGCATCTGCTGATGCATAGAGTTGTGTAGGTGATTGAATATAAAGAGTGACCTTGGAGCCACATCCCTAAATACCCTTTGGGAGGTAATGCTAGAATGATTCCTGATTAGGTGTTCAAATCTACTATCTAGCCAGGTTATGTCATGTAGGAAAAAGAAAGCTGCAGTGTAGTTTTCATTTTGTTTCTATGCATGAGAATGGAAGGTGAAATGTTTGCTGAGGCTGAGAGCTGTGCTACTAGCAGCACTCACAGTGTGAGCAAAGGGTACCTGTTATTTCTTTTAATAATACCATAGAGAACTACTGTAGTTTTGGCACTATTCTTGACCAGAAAAGGAGGAAGTGGCCTAGTGGTCTTCTGTGCCCTGAAAGCTTATGATGTTTTAAAATTAATTTTATGGTTATTTGATAAGCATGCACCATTCTAAATGGATGGTAGGGAAGAGGAGAATGAAGGCTGGTTGCTTGCAGAGTGGTATGTCTCTGACCTCTCTGATTACACAGGATATGGCAGGGTTGCTGCAGAATTCCCCCGAGACTTGCTTATGGAAGAAGAGTGCACCTAGCACGGTCAGGAAGGACAGCATTTCTAAAAGAAAAGTTTGCAACTCCCTAAGGTGTTTTGCATGATGTGGTTAAAAAACCAGCATGCCAGAGGGGATATGGAAGGCTGTGCCACACTTCTCTGAATTATGGATGAAACGTCTGCTTCTCAAACAGACATGAGCAGCAAATTGTACAGCTCTGGGTGCCATTAGTATAACTATTACAGTAACAGACTGTTTTTAGAAAC
The DNA here is from genome assembly GCA_032273925.1 of Rhynchotus rufescens. Taxonomy (NCBI): domain Eukaryota; kingdom Metazoa; phylum Chordata; class Aves; order Tinamiformes; family Tinamidae; genus Rhynchotus; species Rhynchotus rufescens. The sequence continues at coordinate 6,482 of JAVCKT010020728.1, read as the reverse complement.
CACTAGATCCCAAACAGGCTGGTCAGAACTCTTAATGTCTTTAGAAGATCTAGTTCTTGCTCATATCCATGGTTAAAGTGAGGAGGCCAGCAGTAGATACTGCAATTGGGAAGTCCTACATTTTGCCTAGATCTCCATCCTTTTGTTTCCAGTGAGAGTCATCTCACCTGCTAGAATACAGTGTATTCTTCACCAGTGACTTGAATGGGTCTGTGTCCTTCTAAGGTGGCTGTGTTTTCGTCCGACAAAGAATCTGTGATGTGCCCTTTTCTGTACAGGTCAGCTAGTGCTGTGGGGGACAGATTGCTTTCTTAAACTGCACAGTCATGGGAATGGTTTATTGATTTCTGTGCCTTCCTTCTCCAAATGCAAACTTCTCCTGTTGTGTGGGAACAATTACATCCTTCTGTTAGGTACAGCACAGGACTCTGCCTTCACTGTTGACAAGATAAAATGAAATGGACTGGAATGAATGGTGCCACTTGTGGTTGAGGCTGGTAAACTGAGCTCTTGGCTTTCTGTGCAAAGGCAGCTTTCTTCTGAGACTGCCTAGGAAGGGAGCCAACAGAGTCAATTTGGAGTAGTTTTGTGCAAGTATGCTTAATCTTCTGGATTTTGAAGACTTTCATCTTAATCAGCATAAGGAAGGGTTTTGGATTAACTGTATTAATAGAAGTTGGAGAAAGCTCTCTTCACACTTCTCTACTTGCAGGCATCTGCTCTCTGTTTCAGGTTTGTTTATTCACAGCCTATACTGAGGCACCCACAGAGCCCTGCAGTCTGCAAGCTGCAGACACAGGAAGTTATGTAGCTTCAATATGTAACAATATCTCTCTCAAAACCAGATTGTGCATTAAAACCAGGAGAACTGACCAATATTTTGCAGCTAAGATCTCTGTCCACATGCTTGCTCAGAGATGTATGCAAACATCCTGTTAACACATCAAGTCTTGAGGTGTCATTAATGTAGGAGTTTGACAGGAACTCATTTTTTAGGGCAATGTAGTTTGATTTACAGAGCCACGATTTATCTTCTTGCCTGGTGTTAGCCTTTCCCCATCTCAGTAGTCCCCCAGATTAAAAAACAAACCCAGCAAATCCTCTTGCATAAATTATAACCAGCAGAGGGCTGAGTCTGCCTTTCCTGCAAGCAGGAATTCCCTGCTTTGGCATGTGTCAGCTACCTAAGGAAAGGGCCTACCTAGAGGGAAATGCTATTTGTGCTGGGGTGTGCAACTCCTTTTTGAGATCCAAAAACTCTGCTTTTTTATACCTTTGTAAATAAATAAATGTGCTGGAATGTACAACACAAAATGAGGATGAATCCAAGGCCTGAAAGCATCAGCAGCTTTTTTTTTTTTTTTTTTTTAAATTCCATGTTCCAGGGATTGGGATGATAAAATGGGAGCATGATTTACAGCATAGCAAATGGGAAAGAGAAGAACTCTTTCTAGCTGACGTGCTGGAACTCAATCCTGCAGGAAAGGACTGAAGTCAGCATTACATCGTGAGCAATTAAGCGAGCTGACATTTCTCTTCTTGCATACAGAAAGGGGCTGTCTACAAAGAATATGTGCTAGCCTGGCAGGGGGTGATGGTCACGGTGAAGAAGTTACTGTTCCGTTTACTGAAGGATTGCTTCGGAAGGTTAGGTAGTACCACGTAGAAGGAAGTGCTGATAGGGAGTTCTGCAGCCGCAATAAAGACTCCTTTAGCCTTTGGGAGTGTAGAGTTTGATGATAAGCCTGGCAGTAGCTGTGTGGGACTTCAGTCTGTGTCCAGTGTACAGTTTTGTTATCAGCCCTCTTATATACTGTTTATGGGAAAACAGAATTGATTCTATGCTTATGTCTTTGCTCTTGAGTGTCAACTTATAATTGTAACCCTAGTTAACAGTCTCCTGTGGCAGGTAAACCTGTGTGGTTCAGACTGCCAGGCATATATTGCTTGAAAAATCTAAAAGCTGGGAAGAGCGGCTTCTGATTTTTTTTTTTTTCCCCCCCTCTCTGAGGAAACCTGTTGTTAGCTGTCTCTGTTAGCCTTGTGGAAGGTGTCTACCAGTCTGGGGAATATAGATTTCCTTATTTTTGAGATAATATTGAAGAACTCTTACTTCCACTGTGTGTTAACTGCTTTTCTTTATTGTTTTGCAGTCTCCTAAAATAGAACAACAAGAGAGGGATGGTTTTCGTGTTTGCTGTACACAGACCATAAGAATGTTTTTCAGTAAATAAGACCTTTGTCTACACTCAGTGTCCCAAATGCCTGCTAGAAAGTGTTGCAGTGTTGTTACTGGGTTCTGTTCTTTATTTATGAGAAAGGGGAACTGGCATGTAGCTAAACCAGACTGCTGAGATTTATACACAGTATGATGTGGAATTTACATTGTTGTGTTTTTATTACAAAGTGAGACTGTAGTCGATTCTTTGAGTTCTTGGGCTTATTTACAGATGCATCAATTTTTTGCATGTGGAAGTGACAAGCTGTTTTGTTAGCTGTATGGGCATCAGCCAGTAAATCATTTCTGTCTCCTCTGTAATCAAATGCACCCTTTTCCAAGGTGATGGTGATCCCAGCAAGATAAACTGGGCCTCCCTACTTATTAAGCAGATGGTTCCCTCTGCCTGTATAAGGATTGCTGTGCTAACATGGAATGTGGTTATAGCAGGCAAGCAACAATGCAGAGGGAATGATTTCTTTTTAATGCAGATTTCACTGTGTACTTTAATCTACAGTTTGATGGTCTTTGGAGTTGGAGTGATAGTGAAAGACACTGTGTTATGCCTAGAAAATAGTAGACAGACGTGACTTTTCTCTGATACTAACACCTCTCCCCCCCCCACCAAAAAAAAATTCAGAATGACTCAGATGAGAGGAGAAATGTTGCAAGTGCTTGAAGAATATGTTAATACATTTGAGTTTAGTCAGTCAGGTTTGTTGTCCAGCTTACATTTAATTAAAAAAAGAGGGGAAGCACCTGAAAGAAGAAATTGCTATAGAAGGTTTTGTCTCAGAAAAGGCTTTAATGTGACCAGTGAATAAATATAGCATCATGGCAAGTGCTTTAAATATGTTGTGAAATTCTGTTTGCTTTGTTTATAGTCAGCTGCCTAACTTGAGAGTTCAAGGTGTGAAAAACATCAGTAAAAATAATAAAAATAAAAAATGTCATGCAGTTTTAATCATTTTAGCGTGGAAAGTGCACATCTGGGATGTTTTCCTGCTGTTGCTGTTTCTTGGCCAGTCTTTGCTGCTTGGTAATTCTGCTCCTGTGTATAGCAGTTGTTACTGGCTTCCCCTAGTCGAAGCAGTGTGACACAACTATTCCTTCTCTAGTTGAATGGTGCTCAGCTGGGCCTATTTTTTCTTTCACCCCAATTATTTTTTCTTCTTTTTCTCAGTGATCTGACAAACTTCATTCACCCTGTTTTCTTGCAGATACGTATTTTCTTTTTCCAAGGTAGTATTTTAACTTAAATTGCCCAAGTTTCACGAAACAGAAAATAATGATCCAGCAGAGAAACCGTCCTTTAGCTCAGAAACAATTCAAGCCTTGTTTGTGTGAGATGCACGTGTTAAACTGCGTGTGTGCAGGAGCCCAAATACAATTTATTTCTGCATAAGAGAATGTTAAGTGCTGTCATAAAAAAAAAAGTTTCAGATCTGCACTGACAACTGAGATTTATAGCCACTGCAGGACTATTATCTGTCTTGAGCACAGTATAACCAAAAGTGTAAAATGGGTGGAAAGAGAACTTTGGGACCAATACTGCTGTCGTCTTGATCGAGATGTCTGCATGAAGTTACTACTGGTGAAGTCTTCCCAGAGATCTGGTCCCTGTGACTTTAGCATGAGCACTGTGTCTAAAAAACATAGAAGTGGGAAAATATAGGTATTACATATTTTCCTTTCAGTTTGTAGCTTCCTGAAGTCCAAATTTTGCTTTCTAGAGCTGCACTTGACCGAGCTACCGTGTTGCTGAGCATGACCAAGGGTGGAAAGCGCATAGACAACGTGTGGGGGTCAGGAGGTGGCCAGCAGTCTGTGAACCACCTTGTGAAAGAGGTAGCTGACTTGTCCATAACTCTGGAATTTTCTGTTGTTCTAAGCTCATCCTCATTGGGATGGTGCAGAGATGCATGGATCCTGTAACAAAATGTTGCTAGTTTGGGTTTTTTGGATTATTTAATTTTTAAAATCTGAGGTAGATTTTGTTGGTTGAAACAGATACTGGCAATACAGAACATGAACTGGGCTTACAGCTTTAAAAGTTCACAATTGAAAAGGTGGAGAAAAAGATCCAAGGTGGAAGTTGGCAGTATGTTTGGTTTGTGACATCATTGAGTAAAAACACAGTGGGAACACTGTGTTTTTGGAGGAGGAAAAATCAGGAAAGTTGAGAGATCCATACTAGGAAGTAGGGAAAGGTTTAAAGAAAACAGTCATGTTAAAAATTCTAGATAGTGAGCATAACAGATGAGAGGAAGAGCTCTGGGGAGAAAAACCTGATCATGGCTATGTTAACTTTTCACTGTAATGACAGTCAATGACAAGCACTAGAAATGCTGCTTGGTATCTGTATTACAATACGGATAAGTACTACATTTAATGCTATTTATCTTTTTAAAATGTAACTTATTATAAATTTAATACTATTAAAATCTAGATGCAGGTTTTAGGAACAAACTTGCTGCTAGGTGAGTTGCTGATGATCAAAACAAAAGCTGTTATTTTTATAACTAGTATTGTTTTGTTTGTTTTAAAAATCCAATAGATTGATATGTTACTGAAGGAATATTTGCTTTCTGGAGATGTGCTGGAAGCTGAACGTTGTCTTCAGGAGCTGGAAGTGCCCCATTTCCACCATGAACTTGTTTATGAAGTAAGGAGAAATCAGAGTCCCTTTAATGATTGTCAGTAATAAAAGGAGGCCGTGTTTTGCTTTGTGGGTGTGAATGTAATGTAGCCTGGATCTGAAGCTCAGATTGCAAGTTCTGATGTTGTTTGAATAACTAAAGTGAAGTTAATAGTCTGTGTACCCATTTGGGTGCCCTTTGTGCAACAAGCAAACTGTTTTCCCCTGGTAAGAAAGAGCAGCAAGAAACATATTCTGGTGTTTGTTTCCTTTTAGTTGCAAACTTACTGCAACAGGTATCTTAAGTCAAACAGTGCTATTTACTCTGTTTTCTAGTTTCTCATTTTTCATATCCTTATTCCAGTATCTTTCCATCAGTCTTTTTTTTTTTTTTTTCTCATCAAAAAAAAATAGTATACTGGAATTTTGACTCATTACAAGTGAACCTGCCTCTCCCAGAAAATATGCGATACTGCATCTCTTGTTCCTTTTAGCACTTCATATGCTTGAACCATTGCCTTCTAAGTTAAAGGGCTTGCATTATTTGTTTCAGGCAGTGGTGATGGTTTTGGAATCAACTGGAGAAAAGACTTTTAAAATGATACTGGATTTGTTGAAATCTCTCTGGAGATCTTCAGTCATTACCGTGGACCAAATGAAGAGGGTAAGTGTCATTTGGAGAATACTGGGTTTGGTCTCCCAAAATTTGTATAGTTTTTTCTTAAGGTAAAAACTGGGCAGGCTGTTGTTTCTGTTCCTCCCGCTCTCCCCTTCCCTGTACTCCTGTGTTTCATGTCAAAAGCAGTCACTGATATTTGCAATTTGTAACAATACTTACTGGGTACTGGAGGAAACAGATTAATTCTGGACTGTAGGTCATAGTAGAGCTGTGGGATGATGTTGTTCTCGTTGAAAAATTTCAACTGATCTTACGCAATTCAGTGATTAAAAACTAAGCATTTAAAATGTTACAATATAGCTTCATTTAAAAAAAGTGATGAAGTCATGTCTGGTTGGCACAAATACTTCCCTTGCTGCATAGTAAGTTTTCTTCCATTCAGTAGCCACCAGGCTATACCTGCCTGGTTCTGTACTGCCTGATTTTACAACCTTGCTGGAGTCTTACAAGTTCTGCTAGTGTTTTTGTGTGTGTAGGTAGCTGTGTAATCCCATGATCTGGTATTATACCTGTTTTTCTGTAAATTTACAGCTCCTCTGGCTTAGTTTTGTTGAAATTGTTTAGCGTATACACAAAATTACATGAAAACTTATCCTACAGAAAGATTGTAACGAAATTCAGAATAACCACATCACTGCTTGAATTGTTACCTTTGCAGGGCTATGAACGAGTTTACTGTGAAATCCCAGATATTAACCTGGATGTGCCACACTCCTATTCTGTGCTGGAGCGGTTTGTAGAGGAATGCTTCCAGGCTGGAATAATCCCCAAGCCACTGAGAGATCTCTGTCCTTCAAGGTACTTGTTTCCTTACCCACAGGTGAAGGTGCAGCTTTTGATCTCTGTAGGGGACCTTGTGACCTGGATATTGTAGATCTAAGGGAGCTAAGGAGGATGGAGGAATAGGGGACTGGAAAAGAGTTTGTTACGAAGGTGCTTTGATGAGA
>JAVCKT010020727.1:0-37641 GCA_032273925.1 Rhynchotus rufescens | reverse complement strand
TCCCAGCCAGCCTTGTGCTAACAGCTTCTGCGGTTCGCCGTAACCTCTCAGAATAATCATCGCTGCCATTGAACTTATGCCAGTTGTTTTGTTAAACCAAATTGAGAGAACAGGGCCTATATTCACTCTCGAAAGAGAAGAGATTGCCCTGTGATTTGGGGAAATCTTGATTGCTTACAGAAAAATAAATGAACAAGGCAGATATTAACTCTGCACCTGACTTCAATTTCTTTGAGAAGCAGTGGAAACACGTCCAGTAGGAGGAAAAAAACTACCTAAAACTCATAAGCCGCCCCCTAATAGCATGCTGCAAAATCCTCAGCTTTTTACAGAAAACAAAGGGACAGCAAATACAGCATCACTCCTGCATCCTTAAAAACAAAACAAAACAAAAGTAAAGAAGTAGCTTCAAGCTGCCCCTAAAACACTGAGCTGATAGGCATGTCACCTGCATATTTTTGGCTATCCTCTAATATTCATTCCATTGATGCAGTTTATAGGTAACTGTACCAGCACTACCAAGATGCCAGCACTGAGACTTGGGCTTTTTACCATCGAGCCCATCCCGTGTTCCCGAACCCTCCGCAGGCTTAGAAACTGCGGCAATCATTTGACAACTGTGGTTGGTGTTTTGTGCTCGTGCCACATTTAAGAATTATTATTCTTGCTTCATCAGTTAGTCTTTTTAGATGGTTCGGAAAAAAAATACTGCAAATGAGCTACTATTCTTATTTGTTGTTTTAAGAAGGGCAAGCACTGAAGTATTCAAATGGAACAGATTATACCTTTAATTACATCCAAACAGGATGCTGAGCTGATTTTTCTATTTTCCGTTTAATTGCTATAGTTCAAAAAGATATTGCAAATTTGTAGATGAATTATTTAAGCATAGCCTTCTGGCCTCCGTGCTTACTAGAGATCTCAGAACACAACCCCCCCCCACACACACACACAAATGAATTTAAAGGGGAAAATTGCTGTTCCTTCTTAAAAAAAAAAAAAAAAAAAAGAAAACTGCACCTAGAAGAATGCATTTCCTGGGTAACAAAAGAAAAAAAAATTAGTTAAATAGATGACTAATTCAAGAAAACTGCAAGCAAATATATCTGTCCATTTGAAGCCATGTGAGAAAAAAACGAGGATGTGAAGGCTGGTAATGTGATTAAAATATATGCAGTATTCTGGATTCTAGCTGCAGTTTTCATCCCTTTATGAGCAGCAACCCTGGGGCAGGGTCTGCATGTGCCGCACGTGCAGGGCAAGGCCTCGGGCCCCTCTGCAGCCCCCACGGCCTCGCTCTGCTCTCCTAACGCCTCTTTCCTCACCCACTTTTAATGTTAATATAGAAAATTATGAAAAGATAAAGGCAGTTCCTGCCAAGGAGCTGTCAGTACATGAAGAGCAGGGACTTGAGGCTGGTTCCTCATCCTCTTGGACGCTGACTCGTTTCAGCAGCTCTTCCCCAGGGTCACCGCTGCCAGCCCCGTCACTTTTGCCCGACGCGCTGATGTAGAACAGGTCGGTCGGGAAGCCGAGCGGAGCAAGGAAGGGATATTTTACCAGCTCTGAAAATAGCTGAGCTGTCACCTGATTGCACGTTGCCCGAGTAGGAACGGAGAATAAAAGAGAAGAAGTCAAGAAAGATGAACCACCACGTGGAGGGGGCAGAGGAGCCGCAAGGCGGGCAGGCTGGGAGCGCATCCAGCCGCAGTGACACATCCCGGGGGAGCCGGTCCCCATTCCCGGGGGTGCCGCAGCCCTGGACACGGGGGCCAGGCTGCTCCATGCAATTCCTGGATGCATCCTTTTCCCAGCTCACTGTGATGGAGATGTGATGGAAAACAGCCCTGGACTCTGCTCCTCAGGGCAGGCGCGAAGGCCCCTGTGGAGGGGGAGCAGGAGCAGCTCCGGCTCCCTGGCGCATCCCGCTCCCTTCATGCCGGCAGTGGTGGGGACCAAGCGGGACCCCAGGGATGCCCCCAATCAATAAATTGCAACAACCTCCGTGTTTTAATTTCCCACCTTTGAAGGCAGGGACAGCATTAACTTTCTCCTCCGTTTCCTTTGTCCTTGCAGTCCTGCGCTTTAAGTTCCTCTTCATTTTAAAGAAAATCCAAACCCTAGTTCACCAAGGTTCATATTTAAATACCTCCCCTTCAGCTTTGAAGCCCACACCCTCTGGATAATGCTGCCACGCACTTACTTAGCACTTTACACCTTCAAAGGACTTACAGAAACTAATTAATTAGCTCTCCCAGCAAAAAGCTGCAATGAATGGCACAGGATTAGGGCTGCTGTGTCGGCTGTTGGGCTGGACTGGGTCTGCTGTGCAGCTCAGTTGGAAACTGGCTGCCGTGTACGGAGGAGGTTTGTGTGTTTGGCCTTAGAATTGAGCGTCTTTGAAAACCTTAAATACCCAGGTGTGCAGGAGAGCAGCTGCCTGTATGTGTATAGAGGCACTATATGTGTATATGTATGTGTATATAGGCAGACACCAGGGAAGGGGGAGAGGTGGAAACAGGCCACTGCCCTCCAAACACACACACAAACACAAACAAACAAATCCCATCACCGTTACTGTCCCTGATACTCCTTGCAAGTTCCTGTGTTGCTCCTCTCTTGTTTTCTAAAGGACTAAACCAAGAGCAAAAACACCTAATGTTAAAAATAAACAAGAAAGAAAAACAGCGGTGTGAGAGTGTTTTTATTATTATTATTATAATAAATACCTCATTGTGGAGGAGGTGGAAGGAGCACAGGTTCCTGGAGCATCACACAGAGCAGCAGCAGTCCCGGCGTGGTGACTCCTCACTGCTCCGTGGGTGCCAGAGGGCCCCCATTCCCCCATCCAGTGCTGTGAGGGCTGGCAGGGTCCCCAAGAGTCTTGCAGTTCCCTGGGGTAATATCAAATCCTCATCCCTATAGAAAAATGCAGTCTGGCTGCTGGATATATTTGGAAAAGAAAAAAAAAAATAAACAGTTTGTGAGGGAAAAGCTAAGGCTAAAACCAGACCGAGTTCATAAAATACAATGTTTATAAAGCAACAGTATAAGAATGGCCATTGCTTTTTACATTAATTGGTTTAAAAAAGATCTTTAATACAGCTATAGGAAAGCTGAAGAGCTGAAGGATGCGATTCCATGTACAATCCAGGCTGGATGTGGCTTGCAGAGTGCGGGGCCGGTGCCCTCGCACCGCGATGCCCTGCAGCTTCCGCGGTGCCGGAGCCGGCCGGGCTGCACCAAAAGCCAGCTGACAAGGTGGACTAAGAGAGCCGGGGGGTTTCACCGCTTCTCCTGGCCACTGCAGAACTGGAGAGGAGCGGCGCCCAGGGATCCCTGCTGGCGATTCCCTCCCCGGGCACGGGGTCAGGGACGAGGGGCTGGCAGGAGGCTGCCGGTGGCTCTGCCCGCAAGGAGTTAACGCCGAGCGGCCTCGCTGCTCACGCTGCTCGGGGGCACGGGTCAGGATGTGGTGGCAGCGCCTGCGTGCGCAGGCACTATAAAAAGCAAGCTGCTCCTGGCACGTGGCCAAGCCGGGATGAGAGCCGAGTTTAGCCCGAGTCGCAGAGGAGAGATTTGCCTCAAAGAGGAGCAATTCACCCCAGCGCCTCCTGAGCAACGGAGCGGCCACGACCGCCGGGCCGCTCGCACAGGAGGCTGCTCTGCGCAGACGCTGCTCTGAAAGTGAAGCTATTGGCTGCAGTATGGATGAGACATTACCGGTGACACCCGGTCCCATCACACACACGGGGAGTGTGAGAAAGGCCAGAGCTGCCCTCGAGAGAGGGAAATCCCGGGGACCCCACAAGGACACAGCGCTCCGAGGGCTGCCTCAGAGCTCGCTGTCTTGTCAAGCTTTGCTCACTTCCTCCTTCACCATCATTTCAGCCCAGCATGTCACCACCCATAGGGCTTATCAGATCTTTTCTTCCTATAACTCACTCTTGGACTAAGATCCCATGTTGCAACCCGGAGTTTTCTGGATGAGAAGCAGCAGATAAGGCATCCTGCAAGGCCCAGAGCACTGCTAACTGGCTAGACAGGTGACACATTGAGCAATGGCAGGAACATCAGCTGATCCTTAACACCAAGGCCAGAGGAACGCGTGAGAGAGAAGAGTTGAGGCTCACTCACCTGCTGCCATGCTCATAATTATTTCCTACTCCACGAGTCCACTCCTAAAGATGCTACAGCCAATTCAACCTGAGGATCTAAGGCAAGCGCCAGGTAATTTGGGAGTGCTCGGACTATAGGAGCTGGATTGAGAGATGTAATTAGCCCATTACCTCCAGGGAATGGTATTTCCAGGAGATGTCTAATACCACATTCAGCGCTAGACTTATGATGGAAGTAGCTACACGTAGCATCAGCCTATGCCACATGGTCACTTGCTCCATATGCAGGCGCTGTTTGAGCGGCTGAGCTTCCAGCTGTGCTCCTGCCCTTACCTATACCATGAAGAGCTGGGCAAGACATGGCTCCAAGATGCCATCCCTTGAGCATGGACAGCAAGGACAGCAATGAGGACACGGACTCTCAGTCTCGACAAAAGGCTGAGGACAAGGGACTCTGTGGTGTAAGCAAGGCCACTTCCAAAGCAGAGGCCAGAAAAACAACAGGACTATCAAGGACAAGGTGTTTGGGAGCCCTGATTTTCACAGTATCTTCCCCAGCTGTCTTTCCCTCAATGCCCTGTATAAGCAGCAGCTCCACAGCACCTAGTCTGGGGTCCAGTCTGCCCCAAGACCCACTGCAGTTTGAGGTGGACATGAGTGCAACCAACGTCCTTCCACCCCAGCAAAGAAATGTGACCTCAAGACGGAAGGACAGCCAGAAAAGGCACCGCGGTGGTACTGTGACAACAGAAGGGGCAGCATTCAGCTCCCAGGTTTCTTCTTCCTCTTTTTTTTCCTCTCTCCCTCTCTCCATGCAATGCTCTTCTAGCCACATACCTTCACAAAACTCTGCCACCTCTCACCCATGTGCTAAAAACAGTCACCTTGCTGAGATGCTGTCACCCAACATCTGTCGAGGTCGGCTCCAAGAATGTCAGCAATGCAGCGCTCAAAAGGAAAGGAGTGTCCAAGAGTCCTGCAGGAAACATGTGCCCCCATGAGCTCTCCACAAGGACAAGGAGGCCGCAGGGAAGTGGAGGCTGTGCTGGAGAAACAGTGTCTCCCAGTGCTGCAGCACCTCCACGCTGCTCTGCCTACGGATGAACTGCAGATCTTCTCACCTGGGGGAAAGCCCAGGACTCGAGTGGGAGGTTGAGCCCTGTGGGGACTTTTTTTGGAGTGAACATGCACAAAACTGCTGAGAAGGAGCCAGGCACCCGCAAGGCACAAGTTGTTGGACACCATTAACCCCTCACGTCCTGACCCAGAGCGTCCTGATTACTTAGCTTGGAGAGGGCATCAAGAAGCCTGTCAAGGAAAGGCAGCACTTGACTGCACGGGGAAGACGAGGCGCCCCATGGGGCTCCTCGAGAGACAAGTCATCCAAAGGAGACCCCGTTTCCCCAGAACAAGCCACTGAGTAACCACCAAGTGACTCCGGGCTACACGTCCCTGTCCTGGGCATCCTCCAACCTGCCCGGGCACCAACCGCCCTCCGGAGCCGCCAGGGCCGGTCCCCTCGCTGGCATCTGCCCTTCTCCATCGCATCCTGCCCTCGCTGCAGCACGTCCAAGGCCAGTCACCCCCTGGGCCTTGGCACAGTCTGCTTGTGCTCTACAGCCTTTGGAAAAACCTTCAGGCTTAAACCTGCTAATAAAGGGATTTAATCCTCATTTTTAAAGCTCAGGTTTGAACCAGAACTAAGCTTCTCAAACCTCCCAGCCCGGAAACCTTTCAGTCCTCGTGAGGAGCCCTTTGCAAAGAGCCTCCCCTCGGTGTCCCCTTGCTCCTGGTGCCACAGACAGGGAGCCCAGCTCCCAGGGAGGCTCAGCAGGGTCCCCAGGGACGACTTGTGCCCCGTGCCCCTCACAGTGGCCATGCTGGCGATGCCCTCCCAGCCACGCTGGCCTAACCCTTCTGATTTATGAGCACATTTGCTGCCTTGGCAGGTTTTAGGCTCCCAAACAGGACGAGCCTTGTGCAGACGTAAGTCACCACCTGCGCCTTGCCGTCAGTCACAGCTTAACTCTTGGCTGCTTGGCACGAGGCTCTTGCTATCCGCCAGCGACGTCGTGTCGGGAGGCTGGGACGCCAATCAAAAGAGCCTGGGTTGGATCTCTCCTTCCTAAAGAGTGAATCCAACAGGCAACTCCAGAGCAGCCACCTGGAAAATGGCCAGAGGGAGCAACAAGAAGGATCAAAGGTCCATAAAACTCATGGTCTGCAAGGAAAGGGGGAAAACGCGGCTGTTCAGTCTGCAAAGGAAGTAGGGAAGCTCAATAAAAATGGTCAGCTACATCAGAGGCTGCTGCAGAGAAGCATCTTTTCCACATCCATGACAGCAGGACAAGAGATAATGGCTCTGCATCACCCCAGGTTCAGGTTATGCCCATCTCCCTCCCCTGGAGCAAATCCAGACCCCGAAAGGACAGGGGTGAGCCCAGCAAGCACCACTGTCTTTCTCCAACATCTAGAGACTAAATATGTTTTAGAAATGAGAGAAAACCAACCGCTTAATTTTGGAGTTACTGAAGCACTGTCACGTACGTGACAGATTTCACACCCGTTTCACAGCAGGGAAGCGAAGCCGAGGCCAACGCTTCCCAAGGGCCGTATCCCAGCCGGAGCCCCGCACCGCGAGCCGCAGCCCAAGGCTGGGACCCGGCTGGTGCTCAGCACCTCCACGACACAGGTCTCCAAAGAGATGTGTCCAGCAGCGTGGGGCAGAGCCAGGGTGAGGAGGTGGCTCTGGCTGCCCACACATCCTTCCCCAGCTGCAAGTTCAGCTCCTCGTGCTCTGCAAGGTGCAGAACGGCTGAGGTTGGAAGGCACCTTTAGAGATGCTTGGGGAGAGAGGCTGCAGGCTTCCCATGGAAACCAGCTCCACAGCACCTGAGAAAGCAGGACCAGATATGGAGAATCCCAAAGCACCAGGCACATGGCACAGCCTCTGCTCAGCTCCAAGCCTCCGGGAGCTCGGTGTGCGGTGACGGGCACCCAAAACTGCTCCGCAATTAGTCCCATTGGAGACAGGAGGCTCCTGGCTGCGGATTCCCAGCCGGCAGAGCCCTCTCTGAAAAATAGGGGAAAAAAGGAGGGAAAAGGGAAAGGGTTAAGCCCCCTCCCTCGCACGGTCGCTGCCCGTTTCTCTGCTGGTTATTAGATTGTTCACGGCTCTCAGGTTTGTTTGAATAAGCTCTTTTGTTCCACAGCGTTTTCCCACGTCCCCCCATTCGCCAGGCAGGCGCGTGGCCCGCGTCAAAGAGGGGCTGCGGCCACAAAACCCCAAAGAAACTTTTTTTTCAGAGCAAGACATCTGCGTTGGAAGGATTCTGCCAACATCTGCCACACTTTCCCCGTTTTCAAGATCCTTTCTTTCCGTCTTAAAAAGTGCAAGGAACAGATGTTAAAAGTTGTTTTCTTTCTACAGGGTGTGAAATGTAGACAAGGAGCAAAAAAAGAAACTCCAAGCAGCACTGACTCCTTTCTCTTTCCTCTTTTTGGAAAGCCCAGGGAAAAAAGAAATTAAAAAGGGAGGCTTTGTTTGTATCCAGAATCCCCCTTTCAGTAAAAACCGGGCAGTGTGAGATGTGAAAGTAAAGCAGGAATTTGCAAAACGCTGCCCTTAGTGCTCTCTGGGCATTTGCATTTGCCCGTTGGTGCACACAATCCCGCACAGATGTCACGTCCCGCCTGGAAGGGAGGGCAGCTCCGCAGCCTGCCCGCCCTCCTGAGCCTGGAAAAGAAAGGGGTCAGCCCCGAGAGGTGTAAAATAGCTGTTCAGAGCAGAGGCTGCTCCCCTTTTTCATCGAAATGGTGTCTTACAAATGAACCTTGCAACGCGCCCACCTTTCTCTCCCAGGAGCTGCCGCGGGAGGCAGGAAGGGCCGCGCTGGAGGCCGGCGTTTCCACTCGGAAACATCCAGGCAAGAGGCTGACGCGGAGGCCAGGCCGGGCTGAGGAAGAATGCGGGGACGAGGAGCCCGGAGCCACCAGCACAGCCCCCAGGGACACCTTCCCCACGGTGCTGGGGCTGCTGAGCCCCGGGCCACGAGCAGAGGGTGCGCAGAGCTCCGTGCCAGGCGCCGGGTGCCAGGCTGAACGCCCCTCGGAGGGGCACCAGGACAGCACCCGCTCCCTTCGGGTTCAGTTTGACACGTTTCTCAGAGCCCTTGGGCAATTTGCTGTCACCCCTGTGATGCTCAGCTGGGACAGGAGCCCAGGTGCCCTTGGACATCCCCTTGCCTTTCTGACCACGTTGGGAAGCGCTCTCCTCACAAGGCGATGGTGTCGTGGTGGGCAATCAGTCTTCTCAGCGCTGGCCATGCAGGACTTGCTTTGAACCTGGGCAGTCAGGTCACAAGAAGCAGCAGCAGCAGCTCCCAGACCTATGAAGACACTAGACAACTCCTCAGACCTGGGGATGAGCTTTGCCCCTCTGGGCCAAGCCCAGGGCCACCAGCTCGCACATCAGAGCCCCCTATCTCAATCCATAGGGCTACTTCTACAGGAAACCCTGCTGCTGCGGCCAGGAGGTTATAGGGCCACCCCAGCCACGCGTCTTTTAAAGACAGCCAAGCTTTAAACTCCTACGTTGGCTTGGGAAAAAACTGGAGAGACCAAAGGATTCAAACTTGGAGCGCTTGGGGTTGACAGGGCTCACCAAGGACAACAGAACTTGAATTTCCATTCAGGGGACACATGAAATATGGCCCACCCTACACCCTAACTGCATCATCCTCGCGGGACATCAAGCACAAACACTACATTTCCTGCTCAAATCCTCCCTTTGTCGAGCAGGAAATACTCCAGCCCATCTCAGGCTCTCTCCCTCCTTAGCCTATTAGGGTGCTCTTAACATGGGGCAATTGCCCCCAAGCTCCACATTCAACAGACAAACCACCCCAGCCTGCAGGATGTCACACTGGGGACACGCTTGCATTACAAGCTCAGGCAGCAATGCACACAGACAAGAGGTAAATGTGCTTACGTATACATACATACGTCCACCCACACAGGGTTTAAGGGACGCAGTGTCCTAGCTTTGGCTCCCGGGCTGCACGACGCCCATGGGCCCCGGTCACGCCGGCGATGGGAAAGCCTGGGGCAGCTTTTGGTTCTTCCCAATTGCTGCCACCTCTTCCTGCCCGTTGAAAGAAGGTGACGCTTTCGACACCAGCACAGAGGGCCTCACCTGGGGGGCTCTACAGGACACTGCCAAATCCTGCTCATTAGCAAAGCAGCTGTCAGAAAGCAAAAGCACCGTCATCAAAGACGCCTTCATACTGCCCCTAAAAACAGGTAGAGGGAGGAAGCACAAGGATATCATCATGTACCAAGTCTCCTCTAAAGGTCCATGGGTTTTTGCACTAACAATCGTAGTAATAATAATAATAATAATAATAATAATAATAATAATAATAATAAAACCCATATAACTAAAAATGACCTCACAGGCTTCCCTTGAAAGCCACTCAACAGAAATCTTTGCAACAAAATGGGAGGGAGAGGGAATTGGGACGGGGATTGTGAATTCCAGTGCAAAAATCCAGAAGAATTAACAGGACTGAATTCACCTCTCGGTTGGTTTGCATCTGAAATTGTCTTTAATTTCTATGTTGAAGTCCGTGCAGCAGTTTAAAACCGAAAGGGCTGCACATTTCCCACACGCTGAGGTGTGCAGAACAGAAACCAGCCTCTCACGAGGTAAATAAGGTTCCACCAGATTTTCCCTGGAGGATTTGTGTCATGGAAACTGTGTTTCTACGGCTGCCTGCTGTCAACAGGTTTTAATTGATCATCATTACCTGGTATTAATAACCCCTGCGAGCAGGAACTTGTAGACGCGGGGATCTATTATTAAATTATTGGCTTAAAAAAATTAAAAAGGCTGGGGCTCAGGTGAGCAGGTAGGAGAGGGGCATTGGCACAAGGAGATGAAGGGGGAAAAAGAGAGGCAGAGAGGAGGCTTTCCCAGGTGTAACTCCACTGGTTCCCGGCTATTGTTTCCCTCCCTGGGAATCTGTGCAAATTGAGCACGGAGCCCCGCAAGCTGCTCCGAGGGCTCCCTCCTTCCTTCCTTCCTTCACAAAGGATTCCTACAAAGCCAAGCCTCGGAGGCTGGACATCTGTCGCCGTTTGGGGGGGCCGCGGCGGTCATTGAAAAGAAGCAGTGACCTGTCAGCTTTGATTGATGGCCACAAACCTCTGGGCTCGACCCCTCGTGTGGGAAAAGGCGTCCAGCCAAGGAAAACCCTCTTTCACATGCTAATGTGGGGTTATAAATACGGCCGGAGCGCCGAGGAGAAGCAAAGAGCCCACCAGGGAAGGCAGCGACCCGGCGCCCAGGGAAGGAAGGAGGGAAGGAAGGAGGGAAGGAAGGAGGGAAGGAAGGAGGGAAGGAAGGAGGGAAGGAAGGAGGGCAGGAAGGGCCTCCCACGGCCCCGCGGGCCGGAGGACCATGACGGCCGCAGCCATGGCTGTGCAGAAGCTCTCCAGCACCAAGGAGGAGCGGAAGGTAGGTGCCGCTCCGGGCCGACCGGGAATCCCAGGATGTGGATGCTGGTGCGGGCTCTTTCACGGATAACATGGCGCGATCGCAGGCGGAGCCTCTAGGAAACGGAAACAGAAAATTTTTGTCTTTTTGTTATAAGTGTTTTCTCCCGTGGGCGTTGCTTTCTGTTTCCTTTCCTTGTGTTAGGGAGGTGCATCTCTCTTGGGTCGGGTTGGGGACATTCCGAGGAACCTGGGGTCGCTGCTGGGGACCCGTCCTGTCACCCCACACCACCTCCATCCAACGCAGAGCACGGGGCTCCTCAGGCCCAGCCAGACCCAGGGCCTCGTCCTGCCCCCGTGAAACCAACACGGTTCAGCTCAGCCCCCACTGAAACCTAGCAGGGCAGGGAGGGAGGAAATTCTCTCTGCACTTCTTCCTCCCCTTTTATTTATTTATTATTTATTTGTGTTTTCCTATGCACTATCCCCCTACCAGTTAAGGAAACCTCTCATTGAGCGGAAGCGCAGGGAAAGGATTAACAACTGCTTAGACCAGCTCAAGGAGACCGTGGTTGGCGCGTTTCACCTGGATGTAAGTGCTCCTTGCGGTCCCTTTGCGGCTGGGGGGTCCTTCCCTCCTCCTTGGGACAGGCTCAGCAGTGCATCACTCACCCCGTGCCCCCAACACCCAATTCTTGCTCTCCCAGCAGTCCAAGCTGGAGAAGGCAGACATCCTGGAGATGACCGTGAAGCACCTGCAGAACATCCAGAACAGCAAGCTCATGGGTGAGTCCCGCGGCACCGCCGAGCGCGCTGCGTTTTTAACCCGGGTTTAGCGTTTTAATGCAGTTTAGCTTTAGCAAAAGCCTCTTTCAGGCCTGTGGGGAGGCCCGGGATCTGCTTTGGCCACTAGATGGGGAGCTGGAGCTGGATGCTTTTGAACCCGCGGTGGTTTTTCTTCTAGCACCCGGTTCTCCTTTTGTTCTGGCTGCGCTTGCTCAGCTCCCTCCTGCGTGACCTTCCTCCTGAACCCTGCAAGCCATTAACATGATAATAAAGCCCAGTTGAGGCAAATTAAGACGAAATCGGTTCGAAATCAAACTGCCTCCCCCAGCAGCCAGTAACTGGGCATTACCTAATGATTTTTCAGAGTGTGCAGGTGTTTTACGAAGGGGCACGGAGGTTTTTGCGCTCTGCTGGCAAACTTCACCAGGGCACTGGAGCCCTGTCCCCAAGCCCATTCTCATTTGCATCAACTGTGTAGAGCTTTTGTCTCACCCTGAAACAGGGCCCTGACCTCCCGCAGACCCCGCAGAGGCTTTCCACAAAAAGCCGGGATAGTTTCCCCATTAAACCACCCAGCCCCCCGGAGCCAATGCACAGGGGAACCTGCTAACTGCTTTTAAGTGAGAAGACCCCACTGCAGCTCTTAGCCCTCACCAACCTCAGTTGTCTCCCGTTCCACACAGCTGACTCCAAAGTGGGCCTCGAGGCGCAGCAGAGATACAGCACGGGGTACATTCAGTGCATGCACGAGGTTCACAACCTTCTCCTCACCTGCGAGTGGATGGACAAGACGCTCGGCGCACGGCTACTAAACCACCTGCTGAAATCCCTACCCAGGTCTGGCGAAGACACCTGCAAAACAGCACTAAGGTCTTCGAGCCCATCTCAGCAGCCCGCCCCGACCCCCAAATCCCCCCCGAGCCCCAAGGGAAACGCTCCTGGCAGAAGCCCCTTGCAGGAGCAGTTCTACCTTGTGGAGAACAAGCAGGCTTTGAAAAATGCCTTCCAGCTGCCACCACCATCTGTGTTCAGCCAGGCCGATGCTGTGCCCCCCAGACAGGTCCTGCAGCCAAATTTCTCCCACAACAACCCTAGTATGGGGTCGTTAGATATGTGGAGGCCATGGTAAAGTGTGCTTTAAAACGCTTCTCCTAATCTTAGACACTTTTATGTATGTATCTTATAGATATGCCTCTTTAAGACACTTAAGGAACAAGTGTGTTCCTGTAGGTGTATTAAAGACCAGGGTACTTCATGCCGAAGTAAACCTACGTGTAGCCTGCATTGTAGAAGGCTGCTATTATTTTGTATTTATTTAATACATCTAAATTATTGTATAGAATTCTCTCATGCTTCTTAGCGTATATTAATTATATAACTTTGTTCTCTCTTATGTTCTTAAAATAATTAGCCTCTTATTAATAAAAATCCAAGACAATGAGAAACAGCCCTCTCTTGCATCAAGCTTACCTCTCAGGTCTCACCTAAGCAGCTGAGATGATTTTGCTGGATAAAGGAAAAAACGGCCAATCTTCTTTTTATTATTCTTATCACCAAACATGAGTCATTCCAGTTCTAATTCCTGCAAGAATGCTGCAATGATTAGAAGGAAGAGAGAAGGGGAGAAACTTTGTTTAGACATTTTAGGTTGTTCAGATTGTTGTTTCTGTAGTGCTCACTCTAGCTATTATGCTGTTCCTAACCATCCATGCATGTTGGCATTAGTGTTAAAATAGTGAGGTAGGTGTAAATATATATGCTAGTATAGTTACATTTAGAGATTTTGTTTACTTACCTAAAAAATTCTAAATGACCTTTGAAATGTTACAATTGATTTTTGTCCAGCCTTGCCCTTTCTGCTCTGAATAAAGAATACTTGAGGATCTGCTTTTGTTTTCTTCTCTTGCAAGTGGTTCTTCCTTAGCAGTCGGAAGAGATTTTTCTCAAGTCTTGCTCCTGGCTCTTTATAGAAGAAGCAGCACTGACACCACACACACAAAATCACCTGGATCAGGGTAACACTTAACATTATGAAAGAAGTGATAAGCCGGACTCATCAACCTGGCCAAATACCCTAGGTTTTACCTGCAAGGGAATCAGAGGCAGAATCTAAAGGTAAAATTCCCTGCAAATTGTACCAACAGGACTGGGACAAATCTGCTCTGCTTGTTGGTAACATCTGGTCACAGTTTTTCAGCACAAAGGCAGTTAAAAGTTCTTCACAGCTGAAAGAAAAGAGCAAGGTTCCCCTAAACAAACAGCCTGCATAGGAACTAAGGGCCCCCAGTTCAGAGGGGCTAATTATTCAGCGTCATCTATTTGAGGATGTGTTCAAAGAGTGAAAATCGTCACCTCGGGTTTTGGTCTCGTCCCCTCTGAAGCTCTCCCTTTCATCCCGCACTTCTGAGAGGCCGTTGGGGTAGCAGAAGGGTGGCAGGAGGAGCAGCTGGCCCACATGAAAGAGGGGCTTTGCCGAGGGAGGCGCAGCCAGATATTTTAAGGACATGGGATTTTGGACATCCCCCAGCACTCCCCAGCTCCATCCCCTAGTGGAAAATTCAGGACTTGTCTTCATTTCCCTGGTTTGAAGCTTCAGAATGACTAACACACCTGGGTGCCACCCTGTGCCACGTGCTCTAGGTGGCCCTGCTGCATGTAGATAATCTCTAGAGGTCCCTTCCAACCTCAACCATCCTGTTATTCTGGGTTAAATGGGTCCCCTCACACCCTGTGGTGACCTATGGACAGGCTGGGAGAGGGGCTAGAAAACCTAGTTCAAGGAAAATATCTGACTGTTTTTGACAGCATTGACTTAAAAACAGACTTTCCCCCTAAAACCTGCAAGTCCCCAGTGACTATAATTATCAGCCACGGTTACTGTGTTGAAAAGAGATCGAGGGGAATATGCATTTCTCACCATCTCTGGCTCTTTACTCTGTGCACTTGAAAATACTTTGTGGTCAGTGGGTTTTATTATTTCCTCTTTCTAATCAGTAAGTTCTTTTCTTTTGTGGGTGTGGAAGGAAGGGTCACAGAGCAGCTGCTGAGAGATTTAAAATTAGCAAAGTGAAACTGCAAAATTTGGCCGAGAATCTCTAGAAAAGTTTCACTGCAAGATGCTACTTTTCCACTGCCTTAACTTCAAACTGCTGACATCCATTTAAATGATCTCTCTGTGACATACCTAAGTATAAAACCCAGTTCAGATAGACAGAATCCCCCCAGAAACTAATGCTGGATGAATCCCTTACAAGTCACTTGCTTGCAGTAAATAGAACAGTTCCTCAGACAGACAGAACATGCTTTATAACAGTTGATAAGGTCAGCTATCACTTGTGCTTGACAAAGGAGGTTGGTATTGACTTCAGAGCCAGCAGGGCTGTAACACTTCACTCTTATGCTGCCGTTTCTTCACTGCCAACCCCAAAACACTTTCCAAACCCCCTTGGACCATGTGCCAAGGCAGCAGGGATTGTGGGGGGATCCCTGCTGGATCCAACCACAAAGCCCAGGATTGTGTGCTCTGCTGCATGCCCTGGGCTCCACCTACTGCACAGGCTGCACGTGGCCAACACGAGCACCCAGAGCAGAGGCCTTAACGTGGGCACTGGCCAGAGCTGCTTGCTGGCAGGCACAGGATGCTGCCAAGCCTCACCTGGCACGTGCAGCACACGCGGGGCTGTGATGTCTCTCGCAGACTTGTGCTTTGGCTGCCCAGCTGCTTTACCACCCACAAGGCTGGGTTTCATGTCTGAGCTTCAGGTTCAGCTCATGAGGGCCTGCAGACACACGCAGAAGGTTAAGGCCACTTTGCTGAAAGAGAACAATCAATTAAGTGCCAAACTGCTGTTCCCAATATCTATTTTGTGAACTGAACATGAAATACGGAGATAGAGCTGCTACATACCAAGGGATGTGGGTAAGGCTAGAAGTGAGGCTCAGGGCCCCCATCCAGCTTCAGCAAAGCCATTACCTCCCTACACGCTGACGTGAGGCCAAGAGGACACAACACACGTGCAAACAGCAACTCTGTCTGTATAAGCTGCAGTCCCAGTCCAGCTTGCTCGAAACTAGCAGCACAAACTCCCCCTTGTTTCTCAGGAAACTGTCCTGGATCCTGTCCCAGCTAAGGTACGTTGGTTCCTGAGTACAAACACAGACATATATAACACAGAGTACAACCACATTAACAGACCACGCGTAGCGTTGAGACCTTGCAGACTGCGACCCAAGGGGGTTGAGAGCTCTGCTTTAAAAACGGAGCAGGAGGCAGGTTTTCCGCTGACCTCTCCATTGTGCACTCGCTCCGGCACGGACTAAAGCCCAGGCTGCTCATCTGACCCCTCCAGCCCCACAAAGGGGCTTCTAATCCTCGGCACTCACAAGGAAGTGACCCTGCAACACCCCACACAAAGGCAATTCCAGGGCAAAACATTTCCAGCCTCATTTTAGCCATACAGCCATAGCTGTGAGTGCTTTTAGCTTGCCTGCAAAGTGCTCCTGCTGGGAGGAAAGCAGAAACATGCCCATCACCAGCACAGCACCAAGGGCTCCAGCTTCCCCTTATATATGCCTGCCATTATCTCCATATACGTCATTATCTCACAGCTTCCAGGCTCAACAGAGACACACTCAGATTTCAGCTCATGAGAACTACCACGTTGAGAGCCCAACCAGAACCTGTGCCTTTTTTTCAGAGCTTTCACACACTCACAAATAACACAGCGGAAGCTGAAGGCAGCCCTGCATCCATACTACTAAAATACCTCATTTATAAAGCACAGCCATGGCTGGCAGGTGACTTCTCACTGCAACTGTCTGAGCGGTGCCGCCTTGCAGCTCTACCTGCAACCCCGAAACTTCCTCCCCAGCCCGAGGAATGAGCTGTAAAACTGTTTGCAGAGGGGAGAAATGGAGAGGCTGCTCCTGTTAGCCCTCCATAAACGCTGCCCCGTGCTATAAAGAGCTGCTTTATTGCCTTCTACAGCAATCTAATAAAGTGCTCACCTTCTCACTTGTGCTTTTTATTGATAAGGACTTGTACAGCATCTCTCACACTCTGCATTTCTAAAAGCACAGGATTTCATCAGCTGAATTACACAAGGTTCTCCACAAGCCAGGCAGGCACCTCTACCATCCTGGACTGTATCGGGAGGGAAAGGACCATCCTGGACCTTGCCCTCCTGGTGCTACTGCCCCGGCAGATGCTCCTTGCAGCCCCCCAAGGGGATCAGGCAGGAGCCCCAGAAAGAGGTCCATCCATCACAGAGCTGGTCCCACCGCGGCAGTCCCAGCTCCCGCTGGGATCCTAGCTGCTAAACCTCGGGGCAGACCAGACACAGCCCCTTTGGGAGGCGGAATTCCCATCATTTTGGGCCGTGAGCATCATTTCCGTTGGGAATGAAGCAAAGGTTGCTGGAGTGTATTCCTGCCTCTAGACGTCCCTCATTCCTTGCTCCACAGCACCTCTGTAAATACGTCTTTCAGCTGAAAAATCTGTAAATATTAGAATCAAACTCTGTGCAATCACAAAGGCACAAGGTGAGGGAAGCCCGAAGCCTGGTCCAGATCACTCCCTGTTGTGCCAGGAAACCACTGGATGAACAGGGATCACGCCAGGGAAGGGGTCACCTTCCTCACAAGGCCTGTGACACAAGCCAGGCTCAGGAGCGAGCTTTGCTTTCCCCTCTGCAGCCTCCCCAGAGGATCTCACCATCTCACACTGGACTGCAGAGGAACCACAGAAAGAGACATTTCCAGCCAGTTCAGAGCAGCAGACGCTGAACAGGACAGTGCACCAGGAGGCTCTTGCTGAGCCCCTTGGGACAGAGGATCCCTGCAGGAAGGGCAGCTGGAGCCACGTGGGATCAGTCAGGAGCAGTGGGAGTAGCAGGTAGAAACAACCATGCAACGTCAAACACCTCCGTCCCCTGCCCTGCCACACACTATAAACATTTAGCTTACGTGAGTATTGGAGTAGAAAGCCAAACATTTCCAGCTGTGCAGTGTTCCCATCGGAGAGGCTGTGAGAACAGGAGCAACCTCGTGTGCTCCTGAGAAGCACCAAGATATTCATTACTTTGATAGGTCTGACAGGAGAAACAGCCAGACCACTGACCACACTACAGCAACACACACACAGACAGGTTCTCCAAGCCTCACACGTTGCTGTAAAAGCTCTCTGGGGAAAAAGGACACCACCACCAGCCTAAGCTTCCCTCCCTCTCCTAAATTTTGCATTGCACACCGAACACACACCCATTCGGAGACCCCTGCATCAGTCTAAATCATCAGTCTCCCCCAGTTGTGATAATTGAGGGATGTGAATGCACAGAACGCTCCTTGAGCGGAGAGCTTCCCACTCGGACCTGGAACGGGAGAGGGAAACCCCGAGGCTCTCAGGGCAGCTTCTCTCCTCCACGGACTCGACTGGGTACCGGAGGCCGCTGTGGCAGCAGCCGGAGCGCGGGCTCACACCACGGCCTGCTCTGGTCTAGGCCCAACTCCGATCCTCACCTGGTTTTTCTCCCAGCTCCTGTTTGGGGGACGTTTCTATCCATCTTGGAGATCTCTAGATGAAAAGCACTAGCAGGATGCCAAGTCCTGCCCAGATTAAAGAGATGAGAGAGGGTTGAAGCAGCAGCTCTCCATCTGACTGCCATATGAATCACATCTCCAGCGTTCTTTTAACTCCAGCACTACCTCTTTGGTGCTGCTCCACACCAACATACTCATTACCACTACAGCCTTCCCTAAAACGTTGCCAGCACCAGGCCTAGCCTTCCCCTCTCATCCTTATCCAATTTCCACCAGACTCCCCTCATGTTTAGCCCTGTATCTACCTCATCCAACTGTCTCCCCTCCCCAATATCCCCTTTCTCCCTGTATTAGCAATCATCCAGCAAAGCCGTGAGGCTGCACGACGCCCAGCATCCATCCTGCCGGAGCTCGCTCCGCTGGCCAGGCTGAATTCCTCCTGCCAGGGCTGCCATCGCTCGTGCTCCTGCAGAGCGGCCCTGCACGAGGGCAGCGGGGCCTGCCCCTCATCTCCCCAGCGCCCTGCTCTCCCCTGAGCCACTAGTGATTCCCTAGGGGAGCGAGGGTCGGGCAGCGGAGCAGGAGGCGGCAGGAAAGCTGCATGGTGGCACTCGGACCCAGAGGAGCCACTTGTGACCCAGCTGCTGCCCCTGGCCGCTCCGGGCCAGCTGCACTAGAGGCAGGAGGGTAGCCCCGTATCTCCCCCCAAACGACCAAGCTCACTGCCTCTCACCTCCTGTTCTTCTCAAAGAGAGATGATTATAAGATGGGGCAAGGTGACAGGGACCGCAGGATGGCTGTGATAACTTCCCAGCTTGCAGCAAGCCCGAGGAAAGGCCAGCACCTGTCCTGCTGGAGGTCTCATCAGACAAACATCAAACATACGGGAAAAAAACACAATCTTTCTTCTTCCCAGTGCAGAGGGAAAGGCTGTCCCCAGGGTGGAACGCGCAAACGTTTCAGAGATGCAGTTGTACAAGCCGTGAGACACGACGCGTGGTGACCTCCCGCCCCCGAGGAGCTAACCCTCAACACCCACTTGAGGCCGCTACACACCAAGGGCTCAAGGTCACCCAAGCTCCAGGGCTGTGTCTCCACGAGCAATAACTACACGCCATAGAGCAGATCTGTTGGCTGCAGCAGTTGTCTTTGGGGATCCTACATCTAACCTGCATGCTGCCCAAGACGTTACTTCCAGCTAAATTTAATCACTTGGACCAACTCCCTGAGCTTTCACACAGCTCAGAGCTGTCCACAGCATCCACTGCTGCTTCTCACCACTGTGTGCTCCTCCACAACCGGAGCACACTGGCACAATCCCAGAGCAGCACTTCTGATTGAGTTTCCACTAACAGGAACCAAGGCTGTGCTGTGGGCTCAACCACCAGGGCATCCAGAGTGAGTTAGGAAACTCACTTGGAGACCACACAACTGCTCCAAGACTGAACTCCACTGTAGATGGAGTCTATGATCTCCCACTGGTTTTGTGTGGAAGAAGGGCTATTCAGGATTGTGCCTCAAGTGCATCTAAAAACTTTAGGTTTCACAGCTTTAATTTCAACCCTTCAGGGGCGAATTTACACGTTTCACCTTTAATTCAGCTGCCTGTATCTCCATACCACTCTATCCTGGCACACAGATCAGAGAGGCCTCACCTGGCACAGACCGTTCTCCAGTCTTCCCTAAATCCAGGATAGGCCTTTCTCCAGCTGGCTGACAGGTCCATTTGGAAAGTCACCCCCACCACTCCTGGGGATGGAGCAGCAGGTCTGAGCAGGAAGGATCTGCCGGCCAAGAACACAGCCCTCCACCTGCAGGGCAACAGCCTCCAGTTGCATGAGGTGACACTCACCAGTCCCCAGCTGGATGGGGTCCCGTTGCACCAAGCGCTGCGTGGGCCGTGCACAGGTTTCTGCTCTGCAGCCACTCAAGAGCATCCACGGCAAGGGGAAGAAGCCACGGGACAGTGTCTGTTCTCAGCTGCCTGCTAGGCAAGAGGGGAAAAGGCTCCAGAGGGCAGGATTTATTTTGATGAGACACAAACAGAAATGGAAAATTCAGTTTCTGATAGATTTCATCAATGGAGAACATGGAGAGAAAGTAATAAACGACCAGGAGAGGTAGGAAATTGTTTCTGACAGGAAAGCCAGCCAACCAAAAGAGCCCTCACGGCTGTGGACTGGTTCTTGCTGGCTCTCACTGTCCTTGGCCACCACGTGAACAAGCTGAACATTATAGAACAAGAGCTGGAAAGTCTTTTCCCAGAAAAAGCACCCGGGAGCCCCTGGCAGCGAGGCGGGCAGCAGTGCCCGGAGCCGGCCGCTCGCACAGCCCTCACCGGCCGGGCTTCACCCGTGTGCTCTCCACGGGCCAGCCAAGGCTCAGGTTGCTGCAGGCTCTGCCTGCTCCGCTCCGGGCTCTCCTGCAGCCCCAGCAAACTCCTGCGATGCCAAACTGCAGCTTTGGGCAGGGCTTGGCAAGCGCCAGGGCTCCTGGCTAATGCATTGCTGCCATCTAGTACCGTTCCTTCAAACACACAGGCAGAGCCTCCTTCAATCAAGGTGTTAAGGCAACACGCAGGCATTTCCAGGGGCACTGCAATAACTCCACGTTTAACACAGCTGCTTTGGCTCACCGTGCATATCCTTAAGGTGACTGTCCATCCGCCTTGCTCTCTTTCTATATAGATAGGTATAGATGCATGTATATGCATAGGCATACACACGTGTCTGCACGCACGACTGCACTTACCTATATACATACACGTGAAAAATATCTGTCCATCAAACTCCTCATGAAATAAAAAAAAATAAAAAAAAAACAGTAGATAGTAAGACATGAGTAGAGTAAGACAGTCTACAAAATAACTAAGTGCCTCCCTTTGTTTTTCCACAACAACAGCCAGGTCAAAATAAGAACACTAATAGAAAGAGTTAAATCTGTGGCACTAAAACGTAAAGAAATGAAAACTCCAACAGCAAAAGAAGTGGAGCATAAGGGAGATAGTGACACTGACTGGGTTGTTACCAGACTCGTCATTTGTCATTTTCTGGTGTGTCATTTTCTGGTGTGTCCTGACTTCCCAGGTAGTCTGAAGACATCGTAAACATCAATTCCTTTCACCACGGCTCAAGCACATCACAAAGACAGCAGACCTGCTGTAGGTGGGAACAGCAGGTAGGCCAGACTTTGCTCCAGGCTTCCAGAGCTTCGAGACTCAAGGGCAGGAGGAATCAGCTTCCAGACGTGCAGCATGTCTGGCTGTGGAGGAAGGGACAGGCCTGCAGTTCACTGACACTTCACACTGCTGAGAGCAGGAGAATTACCAGTGTCAGGAAGGTTAAAACACATTACAAATGTTTCCATGCCCTGAACAACACTCTTCTGCTAGTGATAGAAAGGCCACCACTCAATCCTGATTCTGCATATGGATAGGAATTGACTGTCCCTTATGTCCCTAAACACCACACATAAAGCATGAAAAGGACCCATATCAGACCATATTGCTCAAGGATTTTCTACCTCTCCAGAACACCACAGGGTCCAAACATTCCTGGAGAACAACAGCTTCAGTTTGGCTGTAACAAATGTATAAAATTCTCCTGAATTCACCTGATAACACCCTCAGGCTTTGTGCCACTGGGGCCAGCAGCAGCTGAACAGGGCGATGTGGTTTATTAGCCAGTCAATTCACAGGCCTCCAGCAGCTCCCACCCACACATACCAGTTCTGCTGGTGTAACTGTACTGGCAGAACTCCCCGCTACAGCGAGATTGAAGAGGGGAAATCAAACTAGACAAGCAAAATCAGCTGCATTTACACAGCTGGTGCATTTACACAGCACTTTGACGCTGGTCTAACTGGTACAGATTTTGCAGGGAAGCCATATAATTAAACTGGAACAAACAAACAAACCTTCTCCACCACGAGTTCATGCTGACCAAGCTTCAGAGGGCGAGTCTGTCTCATCTGGTGTCCTCTACAAAGCAGAGGCAAAGGAGGTTTTGCAACTGCCAGTGAAAAGCTCCCATCTCTGGAGTGCAATACAGAGCCAGCTCAAGACAGATGGTGCTTTGGCTGCAGAAACAAAATAAATAAAGAAATTAAGACTACCGTAGGCAGTTGGAAATGTGGGAAGACAACAGAGGAATGCAGGATAGTTCTTTGCAGGAGGTTTTGGTCACCTTACTCTGCGTCTGATATATTTGGCCTCCAACTTGGAGGCACACTGAGTTTTTGGATGTGTGCACACATGGCTGTTTGGAATCTAGCAGCCAAGCTAGAGATAGGAATTGCCTTTGTTTGCCCCACTGCTTCCAATACTTCCTGGGATGCAGGAGCACAAGAAGCCAATTAGATGAGAGCAAGAACTCTCCTAACAGAGCTTTCCATCCCCGCTGGGCAAGGACACAGAGCATAAAGCCCCACTCGCAGCAGCATCCTCTGAGGAAATGCCCCTACTAACACATTAATTCCTTGCTCTCCTCTGGAAGGGACTACATCTGGATTGTCCCTTCCCAACACCTCTAGTGCTCTCTGTTCCCATCAGTGACCAGAGTCCAAGAATCAGAGTACCCAGCACTGATTTTTCTGCCTAAATATAATCCATACATAATGAAACCAGAATTAAGCAAGGCCAAACAATGAAGACGAGGGAAACCTGAGTTTCAGAGAGCTCATATTTAGGTTCCTACTCTAAATCCAGTCAGATTTAGTCCATCAAAGGGTTACATTTGCCTTCAAAGAATACTGTGCTAGTCGGAATTCCTTCTGCTATGGAGCCTGGCTTAACCCCGCACGGCTGCGGCCGGCCGAGAGGAGGGAGCTGGGAGACCCAAATGCTTCAACATACCAAATACCGAGGAGCTCAGTGCACTTGTGGGGGAGCTACCAAGAAGTATTCACCCTTATCTCATTTTCAAAGTGTTTAAAGACGGTTTAATGGTGGCCCTCAGAGAGGCTTACGTGACAGGACAGAACTGTGTCTCTCCTCCAGCCTGGAATGCTGCACGCTCAAAAAGCCAAGCCATGGCCTCCTCCTCCAGCAGATAACGAGGGTCTTCTTTTAGGTCTGAGACCTCCTTTCAAACCACAGGGCATCTGGAAATGCACAGCTTGGCCACAGTGCCCCCCAGCACTCCCTCTCCTCCTGGTGCATTGTCAAAGTTTTTCACAATTCATTTTATGAGCCAACCCAAAGGTGGAAAGGTTAAGAAATGAATCAGAAAGTCAGAGGCACATGGAGCCCATCTGCAGAGGTGGGATCAGCTCATGCTCCCACCTCCCTTTGGGGGTTCTGCTTTGATGCCTGCAGCAACTCCCATTTTCACACCCAGAGATCATTTTTTTCCAGCAGTTTCACCATCCCTTGTGCCCCCAGCATTTTATCATCCTTCACAGGCCTGCCCCCAGACAGAAACACATCCCCGTATGGGGATTCCACGGTCTTCTCAGATCACATCAGCTGTGGCTCTTCACAGGACTGATTTCAGAGTTGAGTCCAGACACTTCATCTATCCTTCTGCATCCCCAGTCCAGGAGGAATTTGGTGTTCTAATCTAGTCCAGAGGCTTCACAGCCCTTTTCACCACATCCATGATTCCCCAGGTGCCTACAACTCAACTCACAGGGAACACTTACTTGCTTCCTGGGTGGTTTCTTCATTGGTGTTACCGGAACACAGATCTACAAAAGGAAGTAAAATATCTCTCAGAGTGGTGTATCACAGGCAGACTAAGGAAGGAGTAGCTTCATGCTGTCCTCTTTAAAAGAGCTCCTTTAGCATGTAAATTTGGCACAGCTGACCACTGTATCTGCTTTGGGAGACTGATTCAATCATGTAGATACAACACAGCTGGGAGAAAAAAGCAAAAAGCATGGAAACATCTGCCATCAACTAAGATTTCCATCTACAGGTTGTGCTCCACTTATTAACAACCTGCTCTGAGTAACCCTAAATCCCCATGCTAAAAATCCCAAAGATGAATCTGGCATTTAGAAATTCCTACACAGCAAACTCCTGGCAAGGTTATTAAGCCAGGACAGGCAAACCTGTTAGGTCAGCTGGTCCGTGAAACAGCATCACTTCTGTGTGCCTGTTCCCTGGGCCTATATTGATACCCTCTCCAGAAATCCTTGGCACAGGCAGGGTTCTACACTGGGTCGGGTTTTTAAATCCCCCCATTTGAAATCAATGTGCAGCAAGGGGCTTATCCATAGTGGTAGCTGGTGGGAAACAAGCTGGGGAGAAAGTGCCTCTGTGTGGCACAGCAATCTAGATTTACAGGAATATTTTATCCCCCAAACACACACGGCACTCGCCCAGCTGGCACAGCTCTGGCCTTCTCCTGCCATTACAGGTGACATTCGAGAGATGGGATGCCACTTACCACCTGCCTTGTGTTTACAGTGTACCACAGCACAGCAGCTGCTGTGTGCCCCGGGCAGCAGAGCCAGCCAGGAAGGTAAATAGACTAAGTGCAGGTTAATCTGAAATTGCCAGGCAGCTGGAGCAAACACTTGATCCAATTGCTGTGCTCTGAAAAGGAAGGGCACACGAGCAGAGATATCAACCAGCACCCGTGCTGATAAGGTTCCCTGGGGGGAGTTATCAGGACATCGGTGCTTGTATGTGCCTTCCTCTCAGAAAGCTGCCTCCTTTCCTCCTTCCCTTCAGGTGGCTACGTTATGTGCAGAAGCCTGGTGAAAGGCTGAAGCCAGGCTTGAACCAGCTCCAAGAGCACGGAACTAACAGCCTAGCTGGAAGCACCGGGGAGCTCCAGGGAGCGCACGCAGGGCTGCAGCCCCGTGCTGGACAACTCATCCCTGCGCCGGTTTCCTCTGCAATGCTGCCCGAGCTGCTCCCTTTTCCCAGCTCCTACGTTGGAGATCCAGAGCAGACACAGGCAGCCTGAAGGAAAAAGACACACACTGGCATGGCTGAACAAAGGCACCTCTCATCCCTACCTCTCCCCGGCTCCGCTGGGCTCTTGGTGGCTCCACGCTGCATCCAGCTGGCACAGCGGGCTCTGCAGCCCTGCTCCTGCAGGGACAGGCACCAGTGGGAAGGACTTTGCCCCTGGAAGCACAGACAAGACGTTATCTCATGCAGCACCAAGCAGAAGAGCACGTATTTCCCCCTGGGTGTTCATAACTCAGGTTTGAATGATGTTTCTTTCTCCTCTCCTCCATCACGCTGTGTGAAAGGGTGGTAAAAGTACAAAATTAATTGCTCCTAACTCCAGACCCTTCCCAGGCTTCAAATGATCATGAGTTCTTATGTGGCACAGTTATACTTAAGATGAGCCTCAAAAATAGACAGGGACCATGTCTGCTCTGTGTAGGCCAGATTCTGCCATGCAGCTTAAATTACAATGCACAGCATTTAGCCTAAGACAAAGTCCTGTTAAAGGTAGTGAAGCTCAACTCAGTCAAACACGAGATAAAAGAATATCCATGAGTACAATTGTCAAGACGTGGCCCACTGGAAGGACAGACAAATGTCCCCTGGACTTCCACAGGATCACCAAATTTCAACCTGGAGTTAATACACAAAGATCTCAGGAAGATCAGGTCATTCCACTGCGTATCTAATTCTGGTCTCAGAAGACAGATTTCATAAAGAAAGAGGATATACTAAAGAGAGAGGAGGAAAGAATTAGACAAAGTAGTTCCCTAACCACCGAAACAGGCACAGCTCTATCACACTGCAGCATGAAGGCGTGTAGACCCTCTGGTATCTAAGATAGGCTGAGCTGCCACTCAAGAAGCAACTCTTTCTTCCACCCCACCACCTATTTTCACAAACCTCTACGAATTTCATGTATTAAAGACCTTTCTGCCAAATGCAGGTGAAAGTGCCCCAGCAGGTTCCAAGCATTTGGGAGTGGAGGGAGCAGAGCGCAGGAGCGGGAGCGCGCGCGCATGCCGGGTGGGATCGCCCTGCTCTCATCTCCCCGGGCAGCCACCCTGCAGAGGCAAAAGCAGGGGCTGAACAGCACCCAAAGCCATCTGCTCGCTCCACATTCTAGACGTAGGAACGGCCGAGCCCCGACCAGAGCGTGGCCAAGTGCCAAACGCTCCACTTCAAAGCTCCGCAAAGCAACCAGATTGTCTGTTGGCTTTTATTACGCTGCTGTTGCTTGCGTGGTGCATTCCAGACAGGGAATGTAATGATAGACAGGCTGGGGTTGTCTTACTAATGATAAAGTTCAGGTACAATATGTAGTCCATGTAAGAACTCTCCGGGGTTTCAACCTGAAGTAGCTGTTCTGGATCACAAGAATTTGCACAACACACAGTCAGAGCACGAGGGTCAGCAGCATTCGCCATCCTTGGGGAGAAGGCAGATTTTTAGCATCTGTTTTAGTATTAGAGATAGCAAGAAATCTATACAAAAAACACTTATGCCTGTAAAAGACTGGCAAGTCCACTGAGGTCGGACAGAGTCAACAGACAGAGTCCTGTTTCTAAGCACAGGCATTTGTGGAGCCTTATCTTGTAGATCAAGCCTACCAACCCAGACATTGCTCCTCCATCTCTTTCCTACAGGCTGGAGGGAAGAAAGGAGGGTACATAAAGAAAAAGCATGGACCTTGTCTCAGGAAGGAAAAACAGGGTTCTCTTGGAGGGCTCCAGCAGCAAGGTACTTCTGTGGGCAATGCAATAGAAGAGCTGGGCCATTCCCACACATCCCAGTTCTGTGGCTTCAATAACTAACTAACATTCAATCACAACCAACTTCTACTTGCTGGATTAAAGAAAGATCATCTCTGTCTGTGTCTTTCAAAAATAAAACTCAGCCTATCATCTCTAACTGAAATTAAAGGTCTCTTTTCTGTGGCAGCAGCTCTTGTACATGCGCAAAGATCAGCCATGGCCCAAAGGGGCACCCTGTTCTATCAGTGCTTGTAGTGTCCCACCACTAAACGACATGGTGAAGGACAGAATGACATTCAAATCCTGGGAAAAGCCAAAATTCACCTCATGCTGTACTAACAAGCAGGTGATAAGCGGGCGACTCTATAGCCTAAGCACTCAGGGCTTCTGGCAGGTCTCTGTTACAGAGTGGCCTGAGGGGCCAACAGCCCGGAGGCTTTTCCAGGAGGAAAGGCAGGGCCTGGCATAACAACCCCATGAGTCACTGGCTGACAGCACCACTCGCTTTGGCACTGCACAGCTTGGAAAGGAGACAGGGAATGCCTGTCCAAAGGGAGGCTGTACTAGAGCTGCCTGGCTCCAAGCCCTCAGGCAAACGGCAATGAACTTACGTGCGGTTTTACAGGCTGCTGCGTCCCGGCTATCAGAAATCCTCACTTAATATAAGCACCCCACAGCTTGGCATGGCTGTCCAGCACTCTGGGGTTCAGAAGGGCTTGTTAATGTGGGGCTATACCCCATGGAAGTGACTCTGATGCCTCCAGCTCTGTGTAGAGCTGCAAGCCCAGGGAGCCGCCAGGCCCAAGCTCTGGATGGAGTCAGGTCATTCTGTGCATGGCAGCAGCTTGAGTGACTGGTGGCAGAGAGGGTAACAACCAGCTGTGCACATCTGGAACAATGTACATAGGAATCCTTCCCTTACTGAGCCTGGCAGGAGCTTTGAATTCCTTGGATCTCTTAGGACGCTATCGACCAAGACCAACACTACTGGCACTGACCTCCCTTCCAGACAGCTGGAGAGATGCCCCTGTTTTACTGGTGCGACAGGCTGAGGAAAGGAGCAGGGAAAATGGGGAATGCCTGAAGGCAGACAAAGAGAGGGAGTGTTTCACCAGCGTAGCCAAAATAAATCCACAGCAGTAAAATGGGAGGGTTCCCTCACAGAGCCACAAAGCAGAGAGCAACCCATGGGAAGGGCTGGAACATGTAACAGGCAGCTTTGCAGCTCTCCAAGATATGATCTGAACCAACCTGAGGCAGTCCCAGACAGATGCACCATCTGCTCAGAGCATTCCTCAAGGACATCACGGTCAACAGTGTCAAAAGCAGCAGACAGATCAAGGGGCGTCAATCCAGAACACAGCCCAGAGCCAGCTGGCAAGGAGAGATCCAGCAGCCCTTCAAAAGGGCTGTCTCAGGGCCACGCATCCCGCCAGAGCCAGACTGGAATTTATCAGGGACATGGTATACACAGAGGTGTGACTGCCATTGTAACGCAAGGGCTCTCTTGGAGCAGGGGAAGGAATGGCAGGATGGACGTCAGACGGCAGCTGACAGATCACCCAACAAAAGAGACGGCTGCTTGGAGACAGAAGACACCCAGTTTGAGTGCTCCAACAAAACAATCCCGCAGCAAGGAAGCCCTGGGAGAGGACACGGTTTCAGCAGCGTCACCGGCACGCCTGCAAGCAAAGGATCACACAATCACATGATAAAAGTAGCAAGGCATTTGCATTGTGCTTCTTCAACCCACCTCCTTGGTGTGACCTCCAGAGATGTCCCCTAAGAGGCAGGATGTGGCCATTAAAAGCCAGGAGTGGCCCAACATCTCTCAGCCTGCATGCAGCCTGGCCTTGCAGTCTGTTCTGTAGCTCTGAAGGGGCAAGTGATCTTTTTCTTTTCTTCTTGTCATCTCCTGCAACAACAGATAACAATTTGGAGAGCCTGGTGGCAGGGAATGCAACCCCCCATTTCTGGGCCTCTGAGGCAGCAGGTTGGAGTTGTGGCCACAGCAAACACAGCACCCCGCAGCGCTCCGCCTGCTGCCCTGAGCCTCATATCCCTGCATCCCACAAGAGCCCAGGCTCAGACCAGCAGCCCTTTTGAAGACACCGTGCACAGGACTCAGCCCTCCCATCTCCAGAGCACATAACCTGGAAGAGGTGACTCCTCTCCTCGTTGCATCCCCAATACTCCATGGATGTGGGTACATGTATGACCCTCTTCCAGACATCTTCACTTCCTTAGGCACTCCTGCTGCCATCCTTTCTCAGGATGCTCCTGCAAACAGCAGGGAAGCACAGGCCAACTCTCCATATTCCCAGCAAGCAGGGAGGGAAAACTCAAGTGGACCAGTTCTTATTCTCTCCTGCACCTCAGCTCCTCAGTATATTCCACAGACCAAGTTAACTGCCTCTCCATCACCCTCTGGCAAGGGCAGAGAATAAAGGGAGTCGTGTTACAAACCCAGCTTTCTTCCTTTATGATTTTGAACCAGGTGACAGACATTAATAGGCATTTTGAAAAAGCAGAAACTACCCCCCTTGTCTTTGTGGGAAGGTTCTGCTGGCAGCAGTGTTGGAAAGGGGCAGCTCAGAACTCCGGCTGAACACGTCTCTGGTATCTCAGAGGCGGGATGACTCGGTGCAAACAAAAACAAACAAACAAACAAACCCTGGAGACCAATCAAAGGCTAATTAGAGCTGCACAGCATTTGCCAGAAACGCCCCCCTACGGAGATATTGCTTATCCTGGCAAAGGTTGTTATCTGTGTCTCCAAATGAATCACATCCCAGACGGGCCATGAGCAGTGGAGGGGCAGGAGGGCTCTCCTGGGGGTACCTGCCTCCCCAGGACAGCCTCAGCACAGCCCTGCTCTCTCTTTTTACCCCCAGGGGATAGGGCTACCCCATGAAAACTCATTCAGGTTCAAGGAGGACAATCTCCTAGAAGACAAGTCTCTTCTAGCAACCTGGGTTTTGAAAGTGAGAACATTTTGCAGGCCTTCCTGGAAAAGCAGGAGTGTCCCTAGCCGTGAGGAGGACATTGCAGCAGCTCTGCACTGCTGAGGACACGTCTGTTCAGCAGGACATGCACAAAACCCTCACACTTGCCTTGTTCAGCTGATCTCATTCATATCTAGGGGAAAAGAAAAAAAAAAAGCAGGCCAGGGAACTAAGTTTTTACTATGTTTGAGGTTCACTTGAAAAGCTCAGTTCCAATCATGTTAAAGTTGAACAACTTGGCAAAGAGTCCATAAAACAAGGACTGTGTTTCAAGGCATTCAAAGAAGTGAAGATGGTTAAAGCAATTAAGTTGAGAGGAAACCGCCAAACCTGAGCAATGGTGACGTACTTGCGATGCTTAGGTTTAAGATCTGCTTATGTTTACGGGCCAGATAAGAGGCCAAAGGTAAGTCTAAAACGCTGGCTTTCTTGGGCTGTTTTTCCATCTCCTCTAAGGATACAATCCCACCGCAAGCCTTGGTCTCTTCCTCAGCCTCTTGTTCCTCCTCCAGCTTCTGGGACCATTGACCAGCCTCCAGGTAAATTTAACAAAAGAATAGGGAAGGAAATAATAACAAGGAAATGAAATTGCTCTAATTTTTGTGAGTGTGGACATTGACCTACCTTCCTCAGCCTCTTCTCATGGCCACAGGTCCTGACCACTACTGCACTTGCAGCTGGCACAAGCCCAGACTCCTGCCCCTCTGCTGGCACTCGGTGTATCCAAAGCTTGGGTGCAGCCTGATGCTGGTTTCACAGGGGACTTGTCCTGCAGGACACAAAGACACAAAAAAGGCCTTGAAACAAGATTCTGGATAGTCTAAAGGGAGAAGAGAATCTGCAGCAATCTGCAGAAGTGAATAATATGGTGAGTTAGCTCAACTCTTGATGAGCTGCTCCAACACTGCCTTGGCACATCAGCCCTGCTCACGGGGCCACATTAGGATGGCACAGTGACCTGCTACCAGTACCAGAAACAACATTTCTCCTGCTCTGCCCAGCTGCTCGTCACACATCACGATGGGGCCCATCTGGTCCTGGGGACCCTCAGGCAGTGGGTCAGTTTGGGAACGGGACAGGACACTCTTAACTCAGCCCAAATGCTTTCCAGATCCCTTCCTCGTTCTCCTGAGCTCTGTGCCAAGAAGTTTGTTGATACAACAAAGGGAAGGACGTCACGAGAGCAGCGCTCCCCACGCCGGCCTGAACACAAACATCGTAAAGCCTCGTCCTGGCACAACGCTCAGCCACACAACACAAAACGAACAGGCAGCACCCTGAGCCCAGAGCTCCCCTCCTGACCACCAACAAGTCACCCGCTGCGCTCATGAGGAGTCTACAGGAGCAAAGGCAGCGCCTCTCTGGACAGGATTCCTGCCCACCCCTGCTAGACCAGTACAGGCCAAGGAGGAAGGACCCACTTCATGTGGGTCCTTACGGCAGCTCCAGGAATGGGAGGGTTTCAGATACACCCATACAGGTCTCCCAGTGACAACTTCTAGGTAGCTCCTTGCTAAGCACATGGATTTCCTAGACCTGCCCTCCAAGAGATTTAACGCTCTTTCAGACACTATATTTAGACGGTAGACAGTTAAGTGTCTTCTTGCATCTATCCCTCAACCGGTATCTTTCACACAAACCCGTAAGAAATAAAAAAATACGTAAAACTGAAGTAGTAATAACAACAAAAAGACTCAGACAGAAGAGCCTTCACCTCGTGGAGCCTGTGCCACCACAAAATGCCTTGATCCGTAAGGAAGAGCCACCTTGGAGGGCTCCCTCCATCAGGATGCGATGACCTATAGCAGCCCGAGGCTGTCGATCCTCAGCCTGGCAGAGGCCCTTAGGCCTTGATGCTGCCCTGGTGCCACCCTGCTGGTCTGCCAGCCCCAGGCGCTGTTGCCATGCTGCCAAGTTCCCCCCTTCCTAGGGGATGAAACCAAAGGCTCTTTGTAAACATCTCCAGAGAGCAAGCTGGGCCCTACCTGCCCCATCTGTGCTCACAGGGACCGTGGCAGATGTGCAGTTTTGCCCATGCTTTCCATGATCAAAGTCCCTAGAAGAACCGCTTACATCAACATCTAGGGTCCAGGCTGAGGGCTGACTGTACCCAGCTTAAACCCACCTCACAGCTCGCACCAAAGCCACCTGCTCCATCCTTTCTGATCCTCCAGAGGAGCTCGTCAAGGAATCAGTCTTGTTTCTGCCCCGGGCTTGTCTCTAATTACAGGTGTGAGGGACAGGAAGCGGCCTCCACAGCAACTCTAAGTCAAGAACAAGCAGTTGTGGGTGGTTTGGTGTTGGCCAGCTGCTTGAGCGCGTGTCTTGCACTGAAGAGTTTGACCCCTGGCACGCAGCAAAGCGTGGGACTGACGAGTTGATTTCCTCTTGGATTTGAAGTCTTTATACCTGCTACAGCTCTTCTACCTACCTACCATTCCACTGTTCTGATTTGCAACCAGGCGAGGTGCTGCTGTAGTCACAGGAGCTTGCTGGGATCCAGGCAGCACCGAGAGTCCCACCACATCTCCGAGGGGCAGGAGCCAAGGAAGCCACTTGTGCTTCCTCAGCGCTGCTGCCTTTTCAGTTTGTGTTCAGCTCCCAGAGCTGCCCTGTAATTACAGTTTTTGGTTGTCTATCATAGCGATTTTTATTTGACAGAGCAGCATTAATTTGCCTCTAGTGGATCTGGTCCTACTGCTCTATTCAGAGGGCTCTGCTTGTACATATGTGCAAATCTGGCACTTGCTCAGGCCATTAATTACAAGGACACAGAAGCCATGGCTGTGCTAAGGTTTTATTGGAGTTTAGGGAACACCAAGTAATCCCTACAAGCCAGTAAAACGGCTTCCCCCCAAACTAGCCATTTTCAGAAACCTATTATGCTGGATCCTGCATTGATCAGGCAAACAAACCCTCTGCTAATGTGCTCTGTAAAACACAGCGTGCTGCAGAGGACAGAGCTGCCCTTACTCCAGGGCTTAGGGAAAAAGAGAAATCAAATGATCCCCCAAACCAAAACAAGGCCTTTCTAATTTGTTAGAAAAACAAGATAGTAGCAAATGACCTGGCAACTGTTTTCTACTTGAAGTCCCATGCCAAGGGGGAGCTGCATGACTGCACAGCCCATGCAAGCAAAAGCCAGCCCATGAGACCAGGGCAGGACAGTCACCTCAAGCGAAGGGTGCTGGTCTCAGTCTGTAAAACATCTCTTATTCTGGTTTAGAGAAGGGCGAAGTTGACCAAAACTGACAGTTAAATGCACCTTGGCATTGCTAAAAAGGCCCTTAGAAACGTGCCCTCCAGAATACAGTTTTCTACCCACTTACAGATATGTATTTTGCAAATCACTACTAACCTTCAAGGGATTATGAATAAAAGCATTTCCTAGAGCATTTCACAAAACGCCAGAGCAAAGTTCAGAGCCTGATTATGCACATGTTAATCTGGTAAAAATAAAACCTGTGTCCTGTCAACAAACGTGCAGTGTCGCTGACAGAAGAACAGGCTGGGAGTGATCCCGCCGGTCGGGAAGGACATCTCCTGAAGGGCATGCATTCAGGAAAAGCTTTCAGCCTTAGTCAGGGCTGTGCTTTGGCACCATCTCTAAAGAAAAATGTAGATAAATGTATATTAGCAAGGACACCTGCAAGCCATTTAGGAACCAATAAAAAAAAATCTTGAAGAGGAGGACCAGTGATGTAAACATCATTGTTTACAAGGATACAGCAACAGTAACGTTGTTGGCATGACCTGTTCTTCTGGGCCCCAGCTGATGGCCATTGCTGCCAACACTGTGCCGATAGAGGGAAGTTTAGGAAAAGCCTTATGGCTTTTGAGAGGGGCAAGAGAAGCCCAGGGCTCAAGACAACCAATAGTGTCCTTGGAGTAACAGACACAGTTTGGTCAAGAGTGGTATTTACATATTAAGGTTAAACATTTGTGCTTATAACAGAAATCAATAGCACCAAAAGGACATGATGAGTGTGATGAGAAATGCTGCAGACCTCCCCGTCCAGCCTTCCCCATCCTCCTCACTTGGTGCCTGCAGCTCTCAGCTGTTCCTGCCCCAGGCCGGCTCCTCTGTGCCCTGGTTCAGGGAGATGGACTCGTTGCCAAGAGAGACAAGGCAGCAGACTAACCACAACACACACTGACTTGTGAGGAGACCATGGGGAGAGGAGCAGGGAAAAGACAGCTCTCTGCTTGATCTGCCTCCTGAGCAGTTGGTATTTGTTACTGTAAACGTAAACTAGAGGACAGCGAACTGGTGCCTAAGGAGCAATTCACCCATTAATCTAACAGTTTACACCCACCAAAATGTATATGCACTATTAATATTTAGAAGGTTGACATATCTCTCTATCAGGAACTCTTGCCTTCAAAGGCAACGGGATGTTATAGTACCTGTGAAAGAAACCACTCAAGCATTTCCAAGGGAGCTTGTCCAAGCACGACCCGTCTTTATACTGTGCTCTAACTGTGTTATTCATGGAGAGCCTGGATTACCTGCTGAAAGGGAGGATAGTGCCAGTCTCCAGCCCAAGAACACAACAGGCACCACACTTGTCAATATGACAAGAAGTCCTAAAACATGTCAGAGGTGCATTATTTCTCCATGGATATTCCTCTGGGAGGTAAAGGCTGTTTAAGCAGAACCAATACTGTGAAAAGGGAGATACGGAATTATGAGGCAGAAGCTCCCACTCCATGAGAAGTTACCACTTACCTGTGACTCCAAAACATGCAGTAGGCAGCTGTAGTTACGGGGTTGTTTTCCACAGTAAGTGTCTTAGCCCCTGCTGCCATAGGGCCATGAGTGACAACCTATGATCTACAAAGGACCAAAACCAGGTGTGTTGCATATAAACGCTATATACATTTACATACATGCAGACTCACAGCAAAGCCTGTCATCTCAGCTAAATCCATGCTGCTTCCCTAGATTAGCTGCAATTCCATAACGTGTGGCAGCTGCAGAGCTCTCCACCTTTGGAAAATCTCAGTAATTCACAGGGAGGGCAGCAGCACACATGCACCTCGCTACCAGGAGGCCCCAGTACTGGTTTAAGCCTGTAAAGAACTACATGGATAAATAGACAGGCTTTACCAAATCTCCTGCAGGAAGCACTACGCAGGGGCAAGCAATGAAGTTTTAGAAAAAGTATCTACAAAATGCTTGTTTAATTGCAGATTACAGCTGACATTTATATTAGAATGCATGAGGTGATCACAAATTGCTCCACCTGATGCGATGGAGCTAGTTTAACGTGTCACCAAAAGCTCCCACTGCAGGTGTGGGCCAGAGCAGACAGACTGCAGTGACTCGGGTCACATAGCGCCCTGACGTTTTTAATACACATTTGATACGTTTTTAATGCACAGCGCAAATGTCACCAGCGTTTGTTAACTCATTTGCTGTGCAGCTTTTCAGAGACAATGCAGAAAGGCCCAGCCCAGCACAAGAGCTCGCTGCGTGTAAGCTTACCTTGCCACCAGTTCCAGCCATGTCAGAAAAGAAACTGGACTTTGCAGCCGTGTCTGACCCTCTGCCCAGCCCAGCTGTGCTGCTCACCCACCAGCTGCCGTGGAGCAGGCCCTGAAACGAAGGAGACACGAGACAAACCTCCATCAGATATTGCATTCCACTATCTCTTT
The DNA here is from genome assembly GCA_032273925.1 of Rhynchotus rufescens. Lineage (NCBI taxonomy): Eukaryota > Metazoa > Chordata > Aves > Tinamiformes > Tinamidae > Rhynchotus > Rhynchotus rufescens. The sequence goes on along the minus strand of JAVCKT010020727.1, from coordinate 2,384 downwards.
TCAGGCTGAGTTTACGGCCTCATAAGGGTGCAACGTGTCTGGTGTAAATCAGCAGAATTTACACTAGGTTAAACACAGTGCTTGCGTGTTTCTGATCACATACAAAAAGCAATATGGAAAATACGGGAAAAACATGTTTTCTTGGAAGAGAAAAGCTGCTTATAGTGTCTTTTGGGGTTCATAGTTTACCTAGATTATGTACATTTGATGTTACTATATGTTTTTAACAAGCATAGTTGTACGTGTGTATATATATGTATATATATGTGTGTGTGCACATATATGTTTATGTATATATGTGTGTGTGTGTGCATATATATATTTATGCACTAAAAAAGATGTCTAGTGGCACTACAAAGCTAATTTGGGTTTAGGACAAAGGTGGCTCCCTCAGAATTGCCACATCCCCTGCTTGGCTGTAGTTTGCATCCTTACAATTGTCCTTTTCTCTCCAGGCTAGGCACAAAATGCAGTGTCTCTACTTGTTTGAAGATAAAAACGTTATGTGCCTGACCTGAACGTTTCTGCTTAGTCTGCATTAATCGAATCAGTGAGGAGATCAGCAACGACTTGTTACACAGTGCACTGAGTTCATCACAGCCGGCAGGACAGATTTAATCGGGCACACGCAGGTACCATCCAATTCTGCTTGGATTTAATGCAATGAGACGTGCCAGCCATAGAGCAAACTCTTGGCCAAAATCTGAGCCTTTTGTGCTGTAAGATGAAAGGAAAAAGGAGGAAAAATACCTTGCTGAAAACACAATCTGTTGCCCATGGCTGTACAAAAAGCGGCGTGGTCTGACCCCGCTGCAGGGGACGGTCTCTGATGCCCTCCTGGTCTCGGGGCTGCCGAGCGGATCTGCCCCGGCGTCCTCATTTATCAACGAGCATCGGCACAACGGGAGCCTGGATGTTACTGCAGCACCGGGAAGATGAGAGCGGCGTGTGGGAGCAATCCAGGTCTTTCCTGGAGGGAATCACCCAGCGGGCTCCACATGCTGAAGACACGGAGCGCAGAGCAACACGGGGCAAAAGGGCAGTAACTGGGGCTGCTGCCACCCCGCCAGGGAAAAGGGAACGCTAGGGCAGAGCGAGCAGCAGCGGGGAGCGCCGGGGCCGGCGGCGCCTTTCCCGCCGGGAGCAGCCGCCGTGGCCGGGGAGCCAGAGCAGCTGCCGAGGGGCTGCCCCTCATGCGGAACACGTCGCGGCGGGAGCACAAAGAGCGGGGAACAAAGGCGCGGGCAGCACCTGCCGCCCCGGCGGCCCCGGCGGCGCCAGCGCCTCCCGCGCGGCCCCTGCGCGGCTCCCGCGGCACCGCAGTGAGATCAGCGCGGAGCCGGCGGCTTCCCGCTCCGGAATTCCCTGTCCCGCCGGGAAGCGGCTCGCGTTGCCCGCGGACATGTTGCGGTTCCGGAACCTGAGGCAACGCAGAGATCCGGACGTGGTGCCCGCTTTTTCCACAGGGTCCAGGCCTAAATCTGCAAGGGCGTCTGACCAAGCCAAGACCAGGGACGGGGCCCAGCATTGCCCTGCGGCTCAGACGAACGTTCCCGCCGGCAGAGCGGCCCTTTCCCAGCCCGGCGCTGCCTGCGGGGCCGGTGACGCCACGCGGGCCGTGTGGGACCCAGCAGTGACAGCAGAGCCCGCGGGCAGCGCCGCGGCCCCCACGCTCGCTTGGTTAGGATGGGGACCCATCGGCGCCAGCGCTCTGGGGGACCCGGCCAGCAGAGCTCAAGCCTGGCCCAGGCACCTGCCTGCCCCCTCCTGCACTCTGCGCCTCCTGAACACATAAAGAAATATGAAAATACGCAAAAAAATCGAACTTTAAACGGGCCAACTGCCCGCAGCGCCGCACCTGCCCTTACAGGGAGGCCGCCCCTACGCGAGTCACCCTGACACGCTTCCATCGAGCACGCGACACAACCAGGGCTCACAACAACCACACACACACACACAGGGAGCTCACAACAACCACACAGAGGGACTGCGGGGTTGTTTTATCCTCCACCCGCTGCGGGCGCACTTGCACCAGCACAACGGGTGTAGGAACAGAACCAGGCCAGAACCCTGCCGGGAGAGGCGCGACGCGGCCCGGTTCGGTTCGGTTCGCCGCGGCCCGGCCTGGCTAAGCTCCGCTCGGCTGGGCTCGGCTCCCCCTCCATACCCCGTCGCAGGGGGCGCCGTGGCGGCGGCAGCCCCGCCCCGCGGCGCGCGCGGACAAAGCGCCCTGCGCCCATTGGCCCGTTGGCGGCGGGCGGCGGCCGGGCCCCGCGCGGCGCGGCCAATGCGCTCATTGACATGCAAATGAGGCGCTAGATGTAGGGCGGGCGCGCGGCGCGGGGGCGGGGAGGCGGCTCGGCTCGGCTCGGCTCGGCTCGGCT
>JAVCKT010020726.1:0-29482 GCA_032273925.1 Rhynchotus rufescens | reverse complement strand
CACAGGGGCTAAAGAGCTGTGTCCCCAGGAATGCACACGCTGACACTGCACCGGCACTCGGAGCGCTCGCCGCTAATGGCACTGGCATTAACGAGGCACTGGCATTAACGGGGCCGGGCACGGCCGGCCACGCTCGCGCTGCAGACTGACACAACCATAATCGGGAATATGGATTTTGAGCCCTGCCCACTCGCAGGGGGAGATGCTGGCGGCACGTTGCACAGTCCGACCTTCAGGAAAGGCAGGATTTGGAAGGTTCCCGGGACTAGTCCCGGCCTTGGTACTCAACTGCTGTAAATACACCCTTGCCAAGCTGTGTGGGCACCTTCGCCAGGCTCACGGAGGGTCTCCCTGCTCCAGAACCATTCACTGCTTCCCTGGCCTTGTCTGAACCTCTGCTCCGGCTCAGTTCGAGCCAGCTCCGTTCTCGTGCAGCTGAGAGTGGCAGCGGCGCCGCCGGGCAGCGCGGGCCCGGGTGAGCAAAGCGTGCCATGGCACAGGCCAGCGCGTGGGCACGGCGAGGAGGAACGGCAAGGACAGAGGCAACTGCACCATGTGCTCCGGGCAAGGCATGTAAAACGCTCCCGGGAACGCCGACCAACTCCTGCCGGTGCTAAACAGCAGGGCAGATCTCACCTTGGCACCAGTGCCCACCACTGCATCCACAGATTCCGCAGGGATCAGAGCTGCGGGAAGCTGCACGCGTGCGAAGCAGAGCCCCTCGTCCTGGTGCTTTGTGCTGGCTGCCGTGTGAGCCAGGCTGCTTCATCTCCCCCTGCTCCCTGGCAGGACAACGGGACGGGGAACAGCCGGGCTCTGCCTCCCCAGGCTCCCGCGCAGCAGATGCCGTTGCTTGGCTCATTTTCTTTCAGATTTCTCACTGAATATTCCTGCTAAGGCTGTTAGTAACATAACCTTGAAGAGGCTCTTCATCTTTAAGCTGATTAAAAATATTTTCCACATCCAGTAAGCAAGATACGACTCCATGCTATGTGTACTTAATGGAAGAAATATGCTTTACACGCTTCGTTAAGTTATTTGTGAAATTGCATTAGTGCCATTCCATTAGTATACCTCTTTCAGCTACATCTGTGGCCTGTTCTTGACAGGCAAATTAGCAGTTTCGTAAGTCTATTTTGAGTTAGTAATGATCTTCTAATACACTGAAAAATATTCATCTTAATAGGAATTGGAAAAGAAAATAATAATAATGTATTTTTCAATATAATGGTAACAAAATTATCTACCGTAGGGCAAGATAATTATCAGATTTCTTAAAACAAGAAATTACAGGTTATTTTGGATACTTCGTTAAAATTACAACTTTATACAATGCAAGAACATTAATCTTAACGTATAAGATGTCATAGTGAAGTCAATATTGATGAGAGAAAGTTAGAGAAGCATTTATAGCATTAAAATGTTTTAAGGCACCTGAAAAGACATTGAGATGATAGAATAATGATAGGGCAAATTTATGCTAAACTCTGAGAAAATTGTACTACCTTTGTACTCTGCACAGTAAAAAGTCCCTTAAGAGAAGTGAAACATTTCTGATCCTTGTGCAGATTGCAAATAAAAAAGCTGATATTTAACATAATACTAATTATTTTTTTACTTTCTATCCATAATTTACCTAATCATAACTTACATCACATCTAATATAATAACATAATCTAATCATAATTTACATCACGTCACATAAGATGTCAAAGCTGTGAGATGCTTGCTCTTCTCCAACTTCTTTCTAAAACTAAGGATAACTTACTGTTTGTATTTAGCAAGCCCTTACAGCTTAGTTAGGATCAAGGTCTCGGTATGTTAAGCATCATAAATATAAATACGAGAAGATACAGCCCTCTGGTCTGGAGAACTTGCAGCCAAAAGCTTTAAATAAAGAGCATTTATCTGCTGTGCCGACACAGGAGTACTCAAGCACAACACATATTTCAGAGTTGTGATTAAATACGCTCCGTGTGACCACAACCTGCCAGAGAGAACGGGGAGAGGAGGACGGAGGCAAAAGTCATTTAATGCACAATTTGGTTGCTCTTTATCGCCTGAAAGGATGGCTTTCAATAAAGACACAAACACCTGAAGCTGCTGTTTCTCTGTGCGAGTTATTGACTGCTGTTGCCCTTTCTTCTGCCCGGCTGCTGACCTTCCAAAGGAAGGAGAGCCCTGGTGCCAGGTCTTGGTTAGGCTACGTGAGGTGTGTTAAGACACCTGGGAGGTGGCAGCTCTTTCACTGCACTAGCAAAGACTACCTGCTGGAGAGAACAGCAGTGGCTGGGATCAGCAGAAGCTCGAGCCCCTGCAATTATCCAGCATGCCAAAATTCCAGCTCACAAGCAGAGGTACAAGTGTCTCATCATCCTGAGAGTTCTGCAATGCTGAAGGAATAAAGATTCAGTGGGAAACGTACTGGAGTGAAAGTATCAATGACTGAAACACCACTCGGGATGACGGCGTCACAACGAGGCAGCTGTCTCCAAGTGTTTTGATTTTACTCTGAAATGAAAGGCTATTGGCAGGGTTCTGGGAAGGAGAAAAATAAACCAGATTGAATGGCTTGCTAGAGCACTAAATAGCAAAGCAGGACAATTAGGCACTCCACAATTAGAGCTGCACAGCAACCAGCACAGGCCTCCGTCACAGGATACATCAGCACTGCCCTTCAATTTCTAAAGGAAGTGAAGTGGAGGAGCCCTCCAAAGCCCCTTAGCTCACAAGCATCTTTGGTATCCTGGGTTTTCCAGGCTCTGAAGCAAGTCAAGCTGATCTACTGTTTAATGCACTGTGCCCCAAGCCCAGTGAAAGAAGCCCCACTATAAAGAGGGTCTCAAAATTTGGTCGTTCCCTTGCTCCGTGTCTTGAGTATTCTGTAATTCTCCAACATCTTGCTTGGTCTAGGATAACTGTCACCTATTTTAATCGCAAAATTAAGGACAGATATCTGAAGTTGCACATACAAAATGCCTCCCTTACTTATGGGCAGGAAAACATGAAGGTCTGAGGATTCCTGCAGCGGGAGCCGCTTCCAAGGGCCGCAGCTAAATCAAGGGCAATGCACTGAGCATCTTCTCACGTAACGCCGAGCGTGACGTTCAGTAGTGGATTCGCTTCTGCCATTTACAAGCGCAACTGCAAATGGGGCTCTGCCTTCCCTAGCAGATTTTAATGAATATTGACACAAGAGAGCTTCTGGCCCCAATTACAGCGCACATAAGTCTAAGGCTACAAGACAGATTAGCAGTTGGTATAACATAAAGGAAAGCACAACTCGAGAGAGGCTGGCAAGGAGGGTTATTTATAACCTCAGACCTGGGATGAGGAGCGCAGTGCACAGGGGGGACGGCAGCACCCACCTTCCCAGACGGGGTCTGGAGCAGCAGCCGTGGCTCAGCCTCACGAGCAGGACGGCAGCTCTGCAAGGGACACTCTCTTTTCTAACTTCACTGGGATAGAAACTGGCCTCGGCCAGGCAGTGTGAGTGGCAAAGCCTCAATGCAGAGGGGTTTTGGTGGGCACAGAGCTCAAGGACTGAAGCACACTGGTGCCTGAGGAGCTGGAATCACTTAACTCCCTGGTAACGCACAGTGCATTTTAATGGAGCAGCTCCACTCAGGTACAAGGACAATGTGTATTTATAGAAGCACTTTTAGGGAGCAGAGATTGGGATTTGGGCATATGTAATCAAAGTAATTCCATGAATAGGTGCTAAGGCTACAAGTTTTTGACCTTTATATTTGGGGAAATTGTTGGTTCAATAAAGGTCAAGATGTGTGACAAAATTCAAGCCTGTCTGAGCCAATTGATGACAAGTAACAGGACTCTTAAAAACCTCATTTATGCTGAGGAGTCAAGTGGGTTATACGAGGACTGTCTGTACCTTAGCTAGCCCGTATAGAGAGAGACAAAGGCCTGCAGCAGGGAAGCAAAGGCCACAAGAAGAGAGAATGAGTGAATGATTACAATTTTAAGAGGAATAAAAACATCTTTCCAGTTCTACCAATGTAGATAAAAACATACAAAGAAAAAGTCATTAACAGTGATGTTTCTTAATTTCGGTGTAAGTATTGGTATTTCATATAAAAATGAGAAACTTCTACTAAAAATTCACTGATATTTTACCAATTTAAGTATTGATAAAGCATACAAGGAGCAAATACTTCAAAAACTACTGCTTTTCTGGGATGAGAGTTATAAATGCTCCCACATCGTTACACTGGTTAGTAACATGTAGCAATAATGTAGTAAAGAAACAGTCTGAATGCACCAAACTCAGGGTTTTGGGGACCTCCTTCAGAAATTTGGAGAAATTTCTCCATAACATAACAAAACCTTGATCATGAGAAAGAGCAGAAAACAAGAACCTGATCTATGCTACCAATATCCAGTTTATCTAGCCTTCCTCTCTAGCAAAACTTGGGACAGCAGTTCGCTTAAAATTTGTTGGGAGAAAATAAAATGCTTTTATTTTTTCTGTTTCAAGATATTAAACGTTGGTGTACAACTAAGGCCTGACGTCAAAGGACAGAAGTTGGCGAGGTTTTTTATTCACACCTCTAGGATTACAGGATAATGTGCCAGGGGGTCATGATTTCTGTTTCTCCAGATGATAGCAGTAAGCTTCAATTGATGCAAATGCAAGAAATTCTGCCTTGTCAGCCAAGGCGCAATGCCAGAGAAAGGAGCATGTCCAGAAATAAAAGCCAGCTCGTGCAGATTTTCTTTTACATAACAGCGTATAAGCTACGGCTTTTATTACAACATGCAGATAACTCTGGTAGAACAGGGGACTATCTAAGCATGCCTAAGAATAAGATGCAACCTCGGCACAGACTATTCTTCTCCTCCCGGAGCCTTCATCACGTAACTCCCAGTAATTATTTATCCAAACACCTTAGTTTTTTTGTTTTTTTAATAATGTATAGCAGAAATTCTGATTTTGCAGAAAATCCTGCAAATTATATTTATGAAACCCCACGTCTGTTTTATTCTATATAGAGATCACAATGACCATGAACTTACTTATGGCAATGAAATGCTATCTGAGAAGAAACTTTTTGACAAAGACAAGAAAAATCAAAACTTCTGAATACACAACCCAACTACATCCACATGTATGGATACAGTTGGGTAATAACCCAACTACATCCATCTCATCCACAACATGCAAAGAGTGTCTACTTCTGGAACTGAGACGAGTACTAATTACAGTGCAGAAAATCCCCTACTAATTCTGAACTCCAGGAAGCAGTGATAAAATTATAAATAATAATAACTTGGAGCACCTCAGAGAAAATAACTGTGCCAAAAATTTTTTCATTTTTTTTCACTTCAAAGACTTGTTCAATACTGAAGAATCTGCAATGTCTAGACCAATAACTTTGCAGAAAGGCAGCTCATTCATAAAGACTTGATTTCTTGATTCACAGAGTTCAGCTTCCTCTGAATAGTAGACTAAAGAAACTGAAAACTCTCTATTAGTGTTTCTGTAACGCAATTTAAAACATGACTTCTCTCTGCTTTTGCAGGGATTGGATAGTAACAATTGCCTTTCACGCTGCACAGAGCTGAAGCACTAGCTTTACAAATAGATACAAGCATCCCAAAACGAAAGGTAATAACATATTTCTTCACAAATCTAATTCTTTCACTCACCTAACTTCAGAATTATCAAGGAACAAATAAACTGCAGGTAAACTGGCAGATTTTCAATTTATTAGTGCACTGCAGCTTTCATATACTTTACCTTAGCCTGCATTTTATTTTGCTGACAGCATCCTTAACAGAACGCAGCTTAATTATACTCAGCACGACCCAATCAGCAGAACTTTACTTCTGTGAAACTCTTTCCTCACCCATAAAGGGAGGACTGCAGTTATCACGTGGCTACCTTTGCCATTCACAATGCTTCACTTAATAGTGCCTATTATGTTATTTCTATACTCAAACAGAAACATAACCCCAAAATGATTCATGAGTGGTTAGAGTTATATGTACGATGAGCACTCGAAACACTAGTAAAAATGGATTGCCCCTTACTGATGCCTTGGGAATCACCATTCACATGAAATCTCTGGGCAGCCTGTGTCAGTCTACGAACTCCATTGGGACACCACAGCTCATCTTTGCCATCCGCCACCCTGCACTACAGTCCAAAAAGGTGCTGGGACATCATCGACACCACAGAGGTGATAGACATTGACAACATCCTGCTTTAGAGAGGGCTCGGATGTCTCTCATCACAGGCAAACCTGCTTGGGGGTTTCCAGGTTTCAAATTTGATTCCGTGTGGGTAGGAATTAGACAAAAAAAAAACACTTGGCCAAAGACTTCAAAGAGATTATGAGAAGAGAGGAAAGTGGAACAGGGTTCCACGTGAGGAGAAAAACGTGGTGTCACAAATCAAGAAGTCTCATGCAGGATGTAGGGATAGAGCCAACCCATCACCTTCCCAGAGCATCTCCCAGGACACAGCAAACTGGATTCAGTTCCAGCTTCTCCCAACACCAATTGAGATGTTTTTTTCCCAGTTATGAGGTGGTACCTAAAGAAATCTTGAGCTGTGCAGCAGTCTTGTCATCCTGACCCTCTGCTTGTGCTACGAGTGAGGCCCGCAGCACCTCCCTGCTCGCAAGGAGCTTCCCGCTGCGAGCCCGTCACGCGTTGCACGGACACTGGCTTCCTGTTGCCTCTCCCAGAGCCGCTTCGCTTTGCAGAGCAGAAACTGTCACTAGGTCAGGGAGCAAGAAGCAGGGCCTCCAGCGGGGCCTCCAGCACTCAGCACTCCGGGCTGCGCTTTCCAGGCCCTGCTCCAAGGCCTGGTACCCGCATCATACATTAAGTAGTGGGAAAAAAATGACATTTCTGTCATAACTTGGAAAAAAAGAAATGTAATTGACTCCCAAACTTTACTAAGCCCTCACAGCTTGCAAGACATCAAAATCCTGAGCTTATCCTACCTCACGACACATAACGTCCAAACAGGATAAAACTGGAAATTTGAGGACCACCTCAGATCACCTCAGACATGCATATTATCAGCTTTCCTCATAAGATGCAATGAGCTGCTATTATCTATTGCTGAGAGGAGCTAGAAATCAAGAGATCTGGGTTAAAATTCAGATTTTCACTAACCCTAGAGCTCAGGAACTAGTTCTGCCCAACAGCTGCTGCAACAACTCGCAGGAGAAGCTCTGATGAGATGAAAATCTAGACCCTATTTCAAACGGATGAGTTGCAAGGCAGCCAGCAAACAACACACCTTGCACCTTCTTCCCACATCGCTCAGAGGACTTTCCTCATTGCTCAGCGGCACACAGCTATTCAGTGCAAGGATGGGTTAATTCCAAACTCTGTATTAATTAAATCAAGCTATAGTTTTCTACTCCTCTGCATACTAGGAGTAGATGCATCTCTGCTGCATTCTGTGCTTGCTATGATAAATATACATAATACCACTGACTTCATCATACTTGTATTAAAAAAGAGCACAGCTCAGGTCCCTATTTCTGGCTCTGATTCAGGAGAGCTCTTATGTGCATCTTTCACCCTAAACACTGATTTAAGCCCTCATTAATGCTCATGGACTCAAGTACACGTTAGGCTATTGCTGCCTTCAGAAGCAGTTTCAGCTTCCAGACGTTACGACCGGTCCTGGGAGCACTCGGGAGGATAGTGCAGGTGCAATAAAACCAGCCAACCTTCCCACAAGCTGCTCCTGCCTTCGCTGTGCGCAGAGGCTCGGGAGCCGCATCTGCCCCGCTCCGACGTAATCGCCACAAATTGGAAATAACAGCGCTGCCTTTCTGCATTGTTTCAGCCTCAACAGCCGCACAGGCACCCAAGATTGAAATCAAGAGCTGCAGATGAGGAATTTAGATATAATTGAGTGTGAAGCATCTCATTTCAGACAAATTGTTTCACTTTAATATATACAATTGCATGGGTAAAAGATGTTTTGAATTACAAAATCCAATCAATGAAAGTGTAGAAGAAATTAGTTACATTTTGCAAAACACATAGCAAAAACTGTTTTCTATTGAAGTAAAAAGAACTTTTCCTCTCTCGTGTAATAGGAGTTGTGTAGTAACTATTCTATGGTACATAAATCACTTTCAGCCCCAAAGTACATGCATTAAACAAAGCATTTCTGTAGCCATTCGAGCTCCAGAGGCCCTTACCTTTGCTGAATAGCTAATTAGAGCAGTCAGCTTTCATTCAAAAAAGCTCAGGAAAGATAAAAAGAGAAGAGAATAAGCGCATGTAAATCTTGGTGGTCAGGCAGCTGAATGAGCTGTGTTGCCTGCTGAATTTAGTGAGACTCCAAAATTTTCCATCAATAGGAAGGAGGAAGGAGCCATAGGCAGAGGGGCTCCGGGGAAGCTGAGGGGGCTGCCCCCAGCCTCCTGAGGGTTCACAAGCAGCCGCTGTGCAAAACCACGGCCTTATTTCTGAATTTTACATCTGCCACATCAGGACTGTCATAAATTTGTGGTAAACCGATGAAAGGTTGGTTTGCCTCCTTCTCAGAAAACTAGGCACTGAGATGAAGAGCTCTGATTGATTCTTGGTTTGGAATGGTGGGATCCTACAGAGCTGCCTCCTTTGGATCACCAACTCCTTCCCAGTATCTCACAGGGGACTTGCAGAGTTACCATCCCTGAAAGCATTTACTCATTTGAACCTTCCATTTCATCAGTTCTGGACCCATCCCAGCATATTTTTCATAGCAGCCTCTTGCAGAAGCTGCTCCAACTTTGATACACGTTAAGATCACATTCAGTTCATGAAAATCATCCTCAAGATACTCTAATCCCTCATTGCTCTGTAAAGGTCTCCGTGTAGCAGAAAGGGGTAAGAGTTAGCAGAAGGACAGGGGTCAATATACGAAGTATTGAAAAGTATTTTAGAGCCCTGGAGTAGGCAAATGAAATGGAAATGAGCTGAGGAGCTGTGAAAGACGGGTGCAAAAGAGAAGAGACATTCAGGCAGTTCACTGACAACAGTGCCCTATTTCGTTTCTCACACAGGGGCCCAAATCAACTCGTCCCCGTCTCCCTTTCTAATAACCTGTTCCGATGGCAACACCACAGCAGAACGCTTCAGGGTTTGCACTGCACCATGTTAAATCGTTCTCCGAGTGTTATGAAATCCATTATAAAAATGCGTGCATCTAGTCAGGAAATTCCAGTGTGTCCAACATCATCTGTTACAGGAAAAGATAGCCACAAAAATGTTATTAACCAGAATCAATAGTGTACACAACTGCTGCTTGATACAGCTACAAACCTACTGCAATTGCAAATAGAAAGCATAGGAGCTGTCCCTTCTCTGAAGCCATATATGTACCCAAAATCATCAGTGTAAACCAGCGATGTAATAGCTAAGAAAATACCTGTTCTTAGGTTTATGAAAAAGACCTCAGGCTACTTCTCCCACATCTGGAGAGGTAGCTATTGCTTCATAAAGCTTCTGCCCATCATTCAACACCATTTAGCAATTTCTGCTTATTGAAGCTGAATCAAGTCACACACTGTACAAATTATAACATTCCTGTTACCTCACCAGAGAACGTGCCCAAATCATCACCCAGCCCCACTTGACCCCCTTGAGCATAAGCATCAGCAACATGGAAATAAAAACCAAAGCCTCAAAGAAAATAAAGTGTTATTGACTTTGCAGAAGTGATGAGTCAGGTATTCGATAGAGTATAAAATTATTCTAGACTAGGTAATAGTCTTTTAAAAGGGACTATCATATTAATTATGGATGCACAAATGTCTATGACTCTAATGCGGGCAAATCATTTGCTTTTAAGTGCATGATTAAATTGTGAGGTTCTCTTGCTGCCTATGAATGGGTTAGAAATGAATTTACTTCATTTAGCATAAGCCCTGTAGCAGTGTGTGATGCACAAAGTGGGGATTCACAAGAATTTAGTCCTTTTTTTTCCACTGCACTTCTGACTGCACTAGATGGGCCCCATATGGCCACTTTCATGGCTATTGAGCACAAACCTGAAGCTCAAGCTATTGCTGCAGCACAGGATTATACACTCCAGTTCTGTCCGAGCATGTGAGAGTCCTGCTCTCCTGATAAATTTACTGCTGTCCTCTCCTTTAATAAAAGCCTGATTCTGAAAATGCAGCATCACTGGAAAGATCGTATGCTTAAGGAAAGATGCTACCTTTTGTGTGGCACTGGGATATGGCAGGTGGCAGTAACATCACCTCAGCGAAAGCCCCAGGAGCACAGATTCCCCTTCACTCCTGCAGATTTCTCTTTTGAGAAATGCAAACTAATACTGTTAATACTAGTACATTCTAATACTGCTTTTGGTTATTTTAAAAATACTGGTTAAGGGCAATACAAACTTCCCTGCTGAGAAGTTGAAGTTCCTCTATAATTTAATTTTCCTTGGCTACAGCCCTATAAATTATTACCTTAGTGAAAAAAACACCGTTATAAACTAAGGCTGTTTTTACTAGCTGATATAGAAGTTTGTTCTGTCTCAGAATATATCATTCCCACACCCACAGATTACCAGGTTACTGTTCCCACATATCAAGGTGCTGCCTGGCCAGGGGAGTGAGGGAACATGACGATGGATGCAGGGATATGGTCAACCAAGGGACACTGCCACTAAAAGAAGGGGGAAAGCAGCAGCGCTCTAGTCAGGGCAAGCAAGAGTCAAGTCCCTCTTGTGGCACAAAGCCTTCACACTGCCTCGAGAAAATAATAAAATAAACCTTCCCTACAGGATGGAAATGTTTAACACATTCACAGCTGGAACAACTGCTGCATCTCATCCCGGAGGCACGGGGAGCCTGGGACTATGAAACAGTTCCCGTGCACAGCACAGACCTTGCCAGGAGCTCCAGGATCCTTCTGCCTTGAAGGCGGCTGCAGACTGGAAGCCAATAGCTTGATTTTAACTGCTGTGAATGTTTTTGATCAAATAGCAATCCTTTAATCAACAAATATGGTTACTGCTCTGTAGCTCTGGCCCACTATGCTGTCTTTGGAAGGAAATTTAAAATAAATAATAAATACCAAAGGAGAAACTATTTTTCATGCAAAATCACTTATGTCAGATTCCAAAACACCATTTTCGTGCCCCAGGGACAAACTACCCTTTCTATAATGACCACATCAAGAGCAGGAGCTGGGATGTGTGCTCGAGGGAGGGCTGCAGCTCAGCAACACGCCTGGGGCGGCCCGTGTCAGGGAGCTCGTGGACTGAGAACACTGCTTGAAAACACAACCTCAAGGCAAGTCCAAGAAGAATACAAAGGAAGTAATACAGAAACTGTGCTGCACCTTTCTATCTTCATCCTTTTGCTCTGGCTGGCACAGGCAAATAGCAGAGCACGCAGCACCCTCCCTGCTCACGAACCCACAGCACGGGCCCACAGCTCGGAGCTGGAAGAGCTGTAAGGATTTCAAAGCATGTTTCCCTGTGCTTGTTTAAAGGGCACAGGGCAACATACCAGGTTATTCAGGACCCTCAGTTTGGAATGTGGAAAATCCCAACACGCTGAACACAAATTCCACCTGCAGAATGAGAGGCCTTTACAGCAGCGCTTCGTTAACAAGGACCCAGAAGCGGCCTGCAGACCGAGACCCCCAGCAGGAGCAGCAGGGACCGCGATCCCCTCCCTCTACCTTCTGTGCCAGCTCCCAACACATGCTCTGAAACATTCCACTCATTTCTCACCATTATCCTCCCTCTTCTCTCAGAAAAGGGCTTCAGCAAGTGGATTTTATTTCTGTGGTGAACCGAGCACAGTGATTCCTAGAAATCATTAATCTCAAGTGACAATTTGGCTAAATACAGTAGCTGCCATCTCATACAGCCAGCAGGAGAGGTGAAAAAGTCAGTCTGTTGCTTCACTGTTTGTGAAACGGATAATATAGCTCAGTGAATAGACATATATTATTTTCTGTCCATCAGGCTAATGCTTTCATTTTACAGTTTTATCTGCTATCTAAAAGCTGCTTGTTTACCCAGTCACTCTTATCTCCCCTCTGTGTGAAACTTATTTGCAATAAATAAAACGCCTTGTGTTTGCTGTGCCTTCAAATCATTTTGATTTCAAATACACTCAAGATTTCATTTTGATTGCCCTTCCAAAAATGATACGTCGTATTATTCTGCGGTACCATGATCCAGGGTACCATTTCTAGCTTTATTTTTTTTTTAATGTTTGTTTGCTAAACAAAACTAAATATAAATATCTTTAAAAGGATGTGCTGTGAAAATTAGCCAGGGTAATTTTAATGAATTAAAATGAACCAGTGTTAGTGAAACCGCAGAGATTGCTTGCAAAGATAAGTAGAAAGACAAGCATAAACTAAGTTGAATACTAATAACTTCTTATGAGACAAAACCACAATTGTACCGATTAACCTACTAATAAGACAAGCCTTAGCAAGCAATTTTCACTGTTCAGTGAACCTCATAAAACATTTAGGTGATCTCACAACTTCAGCTGACAGACACTCAGGTGACAATAGGAAGGGATTTAGTCTGATAGAATGATGCTGGAAATAAAAATGAAGAAGTTCCTCTATCGAGAGTGTCAGAAATTAGCTTCTTTGCACAAACCTAGGAATATAATTTAGCTTTTACATTCACATGCAAATGCATTATTGCAAGTATACAAAGGATGTCCCAAAGAAGAAATTAAAATATTACTGGTTCTAATAGCGGGGTTATTACACACCAGGCAAGTTTTGCTCTGTGCTTTGTTTCAGGTTCTCTGGGATCTGACAGCTGCTTCTATTCAGATGGTATTTTAAAGGAAACACTTTCTGTAATTTCAGCTGACTCACACTCGAACTGGCAACGCTCCATTTTAAAGAACCATAGAGAAAATGCAACGCGCTTCTTCACCGGCAACACCATTTACCTGTCTAATCTAGCGCAAACGTTAGCTGGAATTAACAAGACTGGAGAAATAACCACTCGTCCCCGCTAGCGGATTTCACACCTCACAGGGCAACAGGCACCATCCATGAGAAGACACGTTGAGAGGCAGCTCCACACGCTCTGCTAGGCGCTACCTCGATGCTGAATAACCCCAGGAGGTGCCAGGTGGCTTTGGGGACCTGGTGCTCTCCGCCACAAGGAAACACCCGCACGGTGCCCAGGCACCGCAATGCCTGTGACGCAGGTTACAGCGGGACTAACAGCGCAACTCCAAACAGGGACATTGTACTGACATTAATAAAAGCTTTGCTCTGCTAATAGACAACCAATGGGTTGCCAGTTGCCAATATAAACTAATGAACAGTTTTATTGAAAAGACCAAGAAGTTAATTTAATGGTAAATCACCTTCTCTTCATTCCTGGACAATCCCCATCCCATTTCCCTTAGCAGCAGAAGGCCCGGGCAGGGCACGACAGGGCAGAAGGGCCGTTTCTGCAGGTGTGAAGCCTGCAGAGAAGCCGGGGGGACAGCCACGCTGCCGAGACCACCTTGCCTTGTCCCAGTTTGCTCCAACAAGACCCTCAAATGGCACAACCAGCCCCAGTCCTATGCAAAACAAAACACTGCAAGGCTTTTTGGCTGGGCAGTAGCAGAGCATTAAATGACCCACTGAGGGATGAGCCATATGGTAACCTGAAAATGGCAACCGTTTAGGTGGCCATAGGAGAATTGTTCGGTTTGTGGACAGTGATCAAAATTAAAATGGAAAAAACGGGAAGATTGGGGAAAGCACCTGGTGCTGCCAACTGGAACAGCTGACGAAATAAAGCAGGTTGGTGATTATGCAGATGTAATCCTTCATAAATCTGTCTCAGCATATGGCAGACAGGAGAACAACGATGGCCAAAACACCAAGGCAGACTTGCTGGCAGCAGCCTGGGACTCCCGCGCAGCACGAGCAGGTCTGCCTGTACACGCAGGCTGCTGCCTGCGGACGGGGCAGGGCGGCGAAGGCCACAACTGCTGCTGCCAACCACGTGCGGCTTCTAAAATGGACAGGGAGGGCAGGAAAAAAGACCAAAAAAAAGAAGAAAAAAATAAAGCTGAGAGTCAACTCTCATTTTAAAGCCTTAGCACCCCTAGGACGACAACCTCCAGCGCCCTCACGGCCAACGCTGGCCGCGGCCTCTCTCCGCTCGGTCCTGGCGGAGGCCGCAAGCAGGGCCGAGCCAGGCAGACAGGCGAGGAGAGCCTCAGCAGAGCCTGGAGGAGCGCGCGGCCCTGCCAAGGTGCCTCCTCCCGCGAATCCCGCATGGCCTCCTCGCTCAGGACGGAGCAGTAGAGAGCACGGAAAGGCAGCCAGGAAGGCGAGGCCCAGCCCGCCCGAGAAGAGGGGCCAGGCGGTGCCAGGGCTGGGCCTGGCTCGCTTGGGGAGCAGGGATGCCATGTGCCAGGCTGGGCCCTCCCTGCCGACTCAGAGCCCCGGAGCAACCAGCACGTCCCGGGCGCTCAGCCGCAGGCCCACGGTGGGATCTCGCCCGGGTGAAGTGCTGACAAGGCTGGTGTCAACCTGTAACGTTACATAATGCCCACTCATGATCACCTTGCCTGGAAACCTCTGCTTTTGTCCTTTCCAGAATAAATGAGACACACCATACCCACTACACATACAATTCCACAATAAATTCCCCTTTTAACTCACCCAGCTTCTGCACGTAGCGCGTCGCCATCAGTATGCAGAGCGGTTCGCATCCCGCGGGGCCCAGGGTGTTCCCAAGCTTCGCCAAATCCGGCACTGCCTCCGCTAATTGATAGAGGCGCTGAAAGGATGGAAACCACATCGAGTTCGTGTCACGTTCCGCCTCCCAGAAGACTCCACGATTTTATGTAGATGCTGGATGTAGCAACAAGGTTCTCCTCAAAGACCTGTTGCCAAACCACATCAGAAGGGGATGACAAGGATCTTTAGCCCATCACCCTCTCCCATGCCGAGCAGAGGGACAGGAGGCAGCAGAGACGCTCACTTGCTGTCAACAATTTCAGCTGTGGATTAATTGAACCTGGCAAGAAGAAAGGGGCTAATACAGGGGGACTGCAGCGAAACGGCTGAGCATTTGACTATTTCAAGGCCATGCAGTTTTAATAGTTTTTTTTTTTTTTTTTTTTGTAAGACTGTTTCATTCAGCTGTAATTATCCCCAGCAGAGGATACACAGGGAAAGGGAAAGAGAGAGGGAAAGCCCTGTACACAAAAAGGGCACCGTGTGTCGGCAGCAGAGCCCAAGGCAGGATTCAGAAGGGTCCAGCCCTGCGCCATGCAGAGCCCAGCAGCTCCAGCGTGTTCCACAACAAAGTAGTGTCTGCCGGCAGCGCCCGCCTGCACCAGGATGGAGCTGGGATGGAACCTGGTATGGAACCAGGATGGAACTCACTGCATGCCAGTCTCGCTGTGGAATGTGCTTCCAGGTCAGCAGAATCTACTTTGTAATATTTTCAGCTCTTACTAGAGTATAAAAGCTATAACTTGGCTCTAGTTTGAAATTATTTCTACTCTATTATAAATATTTGTCAGGCAAATGATACAAAGTAGTAAGAACGAAAACAACAGGTAGCATTAAATTATAGAATAAATCATTTTGTCAAAAAGCTTGCAAGAAGAATTGAAATGAGCTTTACACGATGCTAGACTTGTGTTTGCCTTCTCTAACAGCACAGCTCTGAACTGCCTCATGTTTATAATAGGCACAAATTAAAGTAAAAAAAGATAGGGATGATTTTCCTCGAGCATGAGGGAAGAAAAGTGCATAACTTTAGAGGCTGCCTGGCCAGAAGCTGCCACAGCCCTGGGCTCTGGCCAGGTTTCTGTGCTGTGAAACACCGTTACTGGGGCTGTTCCTGCTCTGGCAGGGCTGGCAGGACTGGGTTGTGCTGAGCTCTGCCGGCTGCCTGCTCCTCCGACCACGCTGTGATCAAGTGAGGGGCTTTTGCTAACGCAGTGCAATCTTGGCTTTTGTATTAGCAGCCAAATGGCACACGGAGATGCAAGAAACAACGTGACAGTGCGGGAGCGCCCAGGAACCACGCAGCTGTGTCTCAGCAGCGCTTCGCATCAAGCAGCTTCCGGGCCATTTGCAAGCAGGGAGCATTTGCAGCTGCAGCTGAGAGCAAGGAGAGCTCCAGGGTGTCAGCACTTCTGCAAAGGAAGGCAAGGCCCCTTTTCCTTTGCCTCTGGTAGAAAGCATCCCAGCTCTGGGCAATTTTTCTCAAATTACTCCCTTATTTCACCTCTCTAAAGACTGTTTTCTACACAAGCAGTGCAAGGTGTTTCCTGGACCACACATGCTGAGCTGAATCTCTTCTTGGCCCCTCTTGTCCTGGATATCATTTGCACTAATTTTTATGCTGCAAATATTATCTGCAAAGGTTAATATTTCTCTATGCAATGTTATGCACAAACTTACCTAGTACTGTACACAGATTACAGAATAACAGGCTCATCACCCCACAGACAGTCTTCCCACAATAGCATAATCCTTCCCTCTCACTATTCCCTACCTCTTACATTTTTGTTTGAGTTTTAACTCCCATTGCACCCCAGTAGGACAGCAGTATGCAGCCCCTTCAGTGGGGACATACCATGGAGGCAACAGGGGTGCCACCTTCACCCAAAGCGCTCTCCTGGGCTACCACCCTATAACCACAGCTGGACCTAACACATGTCTATGGCCAAAGCCCTTCTTTGGGCCACAGTGCAGGCCTGGGCCTGCCCAGAAGCAGCTGTGGAAATTCAGAATAACACAGACGGATCAGGAGACAATCCTGACCACATCTGGAGCCCTCAGGTGGGTCTTCACACAGGCCTCATTGCCCGGCCTCTGAGGAGCAGCAGCACTGCTGTCCAACAGACTCAGAGAGACCAGGCTCCATGGGCAGGACACTCTGCAGACACTGAGGACTCGGCCAACCCGTTTCCTTCCACAGCTTCTTTCAGCTGCTGCATTTCCACACTGGCCCCAATTCAGTAAGATCCTTAAGTCAAGCACATGGTTGATGAAGTCGGGTCTTAGCTCTGTCATCTCTGCCTTCTTAGTTGGCAGCAGGGTGGGAATTAGTATGCAGCAGAGAGTACTAATGTTTAAATAATTTAGCAATTAAGCCAAAAGACATTACCAAATGTGCTGTGTATATAAAAGTTCTGTACATATTTTGTTGCTGTCTTGTCTTGAAGAAATGCGTCACAAGATGAGCATTATTTCCTTCTTCGCCGGAGTGTTGCCATGATTTGGTATTTGTATAAGCAAGCAATGCAAATGCTTCACAAAAGCCTTTAATAGAGTAATTCAACCAACAGTGGCAACAGCAATCAGCATCATGCATTCAGACACAGAACAATCCGGTTGCCTTGGTTGATTGCATGGAAGCATTTTGCTAAAAGCAAAGATTACTGCAAATGGGCAAAAGGAAAATGTGTGACTAAGCAGGTGCAGGATGGTCCTTATGGTCACTAAGAAACAGCCACACAGTGCAGGAAGAGAAAACAAATGGGAAAGGTGAAGAAAAATGGGGGACCTCAAATGCTGTCCATATTAAATGAACATCAATTGCATCCACTTCAGATGAGTGATAAGTGCTGCCACCGAGTAGATTTATGTGTGCTTCGCAATGGTGCTGAATAATCTTCCAGTTAACAAAAATAGCTCAAACACGACAGATTTAAAAGAAATCTTGATTCAGCTGCAGCTAACCATATATATATATATATTTTTTTTAAGAAGACTAGGAACCTCATATACATGCTGGTCTAATAGTTGTGGCTATCTCAAAGATCAAGTGAGCAATGTCAAGAGTAGCATTACTTATTAAATCACATTTTTAAAAGCCAAGAAGCCCAAACTGAGTAGTAAGTTGCCTCTCGCTTAGTTATGCCTCCTCTGTATTTAGGAAGGTATAACCCTAAATGTTTTCACAAAGTATCTGCTGCGTTTTCTTAACCTAATGCTTCACCAGTTCGGTGACACCCCTTAACTGTAATTATACTTCCTCTGGAATTGCACCCTAAATAGAAATTGAACTATTCATGCTGCAAATTGAAATTCCTCAATGTGAAGCCATACCAATAAGGTGCATTAGCATTAACCTCCTCCCAAAATATAAGATCACTCCTGTTTCTCAGAAAGATTATATTAATTGCTGTTATTTTATCAGGCGTAGGCAGACACAAGCAAACAAACAAGGGAACGCTCGAGTGATGCAGAAAAATCTCCCTTTAACCCCTGGAATATGTGGATGACCTCGCACAAGGGCTCCTAACCACCAAGCTGTGCTAGAGAGACAGGAATGTTACGGGAGCCCAGGGAGCGACAGCAGGAGGTGGGCACCCATTAACAGCAGGGTCTGGAGCCCTGCACCTGAACAAGCAGCTCCTTGGGGATTAGGCAGCAGCCAAGGAAAGGGGAGACAAGGAGAGCCCCGTGCGCTGCCCTGGCAAGGCAGCCGGGCGCTCCCGTGGTGCCAGCTCATCCATCCCCTGCTGCCCTGCACAAGGCTCGCAGCACCCGGCCCCAGCTCCCAAGCAGCAGTTCATCATTTGTGAGGACTCACGAAAATCATCATTTGGGCAACATTATGTATCCCATTTCTCTGAAAAAATACATCTGTTAAAAGCTAAACAATTTTTTTCTAACTGCCCATAACGACAGCAGATGTTACTGCTCAGGGGACCGACTGACTGTGCTCAACATTAAGGCCACGGAGCAGACGCACGACACGGCACTTGTGCACCGAGGTGCTCACCTGAATTTCAGCGTGGGAGATCTCGGCACCCAGGCAGAAACTGCTTCCACTGCCCTCTAGGCCGGAATAAGGAGATAAAACCCAAGCCTTCAGGCTGCCCCACTGAACTGTGGGGTTAATATCCACCATGCAACCACAGCTCAGCTGAACCAAAGGCGCTGCGTGCAACAGGATGTGACCCACGGGGCACCTCCTCAGAGGGGCCGCTTGTGTAAGGGGGGCTGCGTGTTCCAGGGGAACCATCCTGCCCAGGAACGAGACCCGCTGCAGGAACAAGCACCTCGTCACCTCTAACTTCCACAGCTGCATGATGGAAGACTTTGCAACATTTGCTTAAAGTGACTGAGTGACACTTCTGTGTACCAGCAGGACTATAACTACATTATTTCAACTATAAAAACAAAACTGTATTAACATTTGTTTTTGGAATGCAGCACCAAAGGGAGACACTTTACACTGGAAAGAATGATTCTGCAAATGCTTTTTCCTTTCCTCCCCCTTGCAATTGCTAATGCCAGTTCTCCTTCTGCTGTACAGACCATAAATACCCACAGGTAATTAATTAGTAACACAGTAATTACTCACTGCAGACTCAGCTACACGTAGCTGCATTCCTCAAAGGGACACAATCACATGGAGATTCCCTGACCAAATGCTCGATGTTCACCTAGAGAAAGCAGAAGATTTACAACAGAACAGACTTTACTGTGAAAAAGGAAACCTGAGGAGACGCTGGCCAGGCTTTTTGCTTACAATTTAAATTCTCTTTGTAAAAGTATTTTGCAGCCTCCCCTTGACCCCTGGGGCCAAGGAAGGGCCTGCAAGAGAGGGCAGAGGGTGGTTCAGTCCCAGGAGCCTACTGTCCCTATGCCCAGCACCATCTCAACACCACAGTACTGCCGAGCTCGCCCTGTTGTATTAATTAGTGAGAACAGCTGCCTGCAGAACGATAATAAAGAAAGAAAAAAACTAACTACATCTTAACATTACTGCAGCCAAAGCTGGGAAACAGGAGCACGCTGTACTTGTACAGCCATCCACAGGTTAGATTTGTGCTCTTTAATTAAGTGAACATTAAGGAGTACAAGAACGAAAGTGAGAAGAAACAAGAGCCTGTGCAACGCCGCTCGCGCTACCTTCCCAATGTAAAGCTCAGTTTTAATAGCTCACCCTGCTGTGCCCTTTGCTGCAGTTTCAGAATCGCGTTACAGGCAAATACAGCATAAATTTAGCATCTTCCAGAGTCCTCTGCAATTTGTTTTTCTAAATGCAGCATCTGTGAGTCTGATTGTTATCTGACCCACTGAGTTACTTTACATAAGCTGTGAAACTGCATAAGCTAACAGGGAATAGCAGAACATTCCTCGGTGGATTTGCAAGCCTCAGCTCCCCCTGCTCCCCGTGGACACCTCGCACCTGGCCTCCTTTGTGAGCCATTTCCTACCAAGTCACGAGAACAAGAAGATCCTAATAAAAGTACCTTTAAATGCTATGTAAATCCCCAAGCAGCTAATACTTGGAAACTTTGCTCACTGAAGCACATCATCCATAAAGAGAAAAACACCTGAGGCTTTCTGAACTTGGCTGGAGCATTCCCGTGCTCCAGGATAGTGGATAGGGAAAGGAATCATTCCAGCAGCAATCAGCAACACCAGCTCATCCGTCCGCATCCAGCGCTGCAGAGCTACCATTCTGCAGCAACATAAAGATTTGCCTTGAGATTTCAGGCCCTGAACTTCCTCAGCAGCGTTCCCTGTGTCAGCATAACAAATATCATTAAGAAAAGATGATTTAACTTGAAAAGACTGAATAAGACAACAAGGGAAGAGCTGAAAGAAATACTGAGTATGTAAAATTGCTCAGGTAACAACAGTAGTATAATCGGTGCTAAGAGAGCTCGGGGTGGAGGGGGTGTTGGTGGGGAAATGAGTATTTTTCCAAAAGCTGCCTGAAGTCAGGCTCCAGCTACCAGCAGCTGAGATGAAACTGTGGCAGGGGCAGTGTCCCCACCTGCCTGCTCAAGGGCACTCGGGGCACGAGCGCAGGGGCTGCGTCACGCAGCTCTGCGGGTGGAGGAGCCCCGGGAGCCGCAGGCAGCGGCCGCGTTCGCAGCCCCTGTCCCCTTCTGCAGCCACCCCTCGGGTCTGGGCAGGAAAACCCAATTTTACCTCTGTCGAGAAAACTTACACCAGCCTGGGGAAGTCTGCAAAGGTTTTGCATTTTCCAGGCTATTTGCTTTGTTTGCAAATGTATGAGCAAAATATACAAGAAATAGATGCTTGAGACCATAGGACAGCCCTAACGCAGTGAGTAGATGGGCTAGGGTTGGCTGACACCAGCTAGGAATCTGGCCTTGAATAGTTCCTTCTTCTCCTTTTTAGTACAACATGGATAATTTTTGAAAGGATGCAGGTCAGGAAAAAACAAGACTTGAGCAACAAAACTGGGAGCCAGGTTACCACGACAGCCTAAACAAGTAACCCCACCATAACATAGGCTGATCCCCACACCCAGCACAACCCTCAGCAGGACCCAGCAGCTCCCCGGGCCCCATTTCTGCCCCACGTCAGCCCTTACCTGCAGCTTGCACACACAGGACAAAGGAGCTGGGTCAAAACCCTACATCCCCATCCACCAAGCTACTTTGTACAGGAAAACATTTTAATTTCAAAACAGCTTTCTTCCATACAATCCTGCCACGTTTCATTTGAAGTAGTGTCAGCTTTTGCTCAAGAATAAAGTCATTATTCATTATAAAGAGAGTGCTTTACAATTCAGCTCCTGCACTCATTAGCCTCTTTCAATGGCTTATTACACCTTCTCATTTTTTCCCTTTTCATTAAGAGAAATATTTCATACTTAAATAGCAACCAAAATGTTGCAACTAGAGAACACAAATACTGTTACCTTTTTCTTCTCCAGTTTTCAAGTGGACAAAATTGTCATTTTCCTCTTGTACTGGTAAACTATCACGGCAGCCAATCACCTGAGAAGAGGATAATAGTGACATTTTAGAAAATAGAACTTGGAAAACACAATTACACTATTTAACACAAGTACTCTGTGACTTAGTAACTTAAATACATTTGCAAAGTTGGCCTTTTTATTTTTTACATAAGGTAATTCAGTTGTGGCAATACCATTTAGGCAGAAAACAGGCTGCCAATCAATATTTTTAACAGGTTGTCGAGCAACAGACTGGCAATAGCTCACAATAAATACAAGTTTCTCTGGAATCCAGATATATCTGCGCAGTCCACTGGCTGCAATTTGTAGGAATTTGTTAGGAATTAACATATATAATCTCCATTTGTAGCAGCTGTCCTTGGGTATTAATTCGTATGCATCACAAGCCCATTTGATTATTTGGTGTAAGAAACATAGTTTCTTAACTGATGAGCCATTGCTTTTAACGAGTCCTGTATTACATAATTAACTTATTACGCTTCTTCAAAATGTTCAGGTGATGTGTGACAGCAAAAGGATATCAGGTGACCTCTGGATTTCAGTTACTGCCTTTCACTCTGCAGAAACCCAAGCACCATCTTGACCCAGGCCCTAGGAAAAAGATGTTTCGATGAGTTTGCTATTTTTGTTGTCTATATCACAGTGTGACACAACAGAGATATTGGTGCTGAAACACCTAAACATCAGCAGCAGAAAGGCAGACATTTGCCAGATCAGGATTGAGTCTTTTGTCTAACCAGTACTATTCCATTTTAAATTATCACCACACAGAGTGAAGTGTTTGTAAAGCAATAATTGCATTTGTTTTCATGAAGCATCTGGGAATAGTACCAATGTTACATTCTCTCTGAAATACCTAATGAAAGAAAATGCAGCACAGAAAAAAAAAAAAACACCTTTTCTTTGGGTTATTAAGTGTTCATCACACATACTTATTTGCTTTTGAGCAAAATTCACATGTACAGGGAAATAAATAAATAACAAATCTGATATTAAAAGGTTCCATGGCAAAGGAGAGATGAGCAAAGTGGCTGATGCAGCCCGGCAGCTCTGCTGAGCTGAGGTGAAGCTGTCTGCCTGAAGCACCACTAGGTTTCACGAAAGATGATCCAGAAGTTCTCCTCAGTGCCTGTATAAGCAGAAAAGCTGGAAAACCGATCCACTCTTTTCTTCGCAGGCCATGAACCGAGTGTGACTGAGGAACTGAGAAGTGAGCTTGAGTACAGAGTGCCAAACATGCAGATGAAACTCGGGGAACGCGCAGTACGAACACAAGAACCACCCAGCAGTGCTGAGAGCACCAGTTTTACAACCAATCTTGCTCGTTCCCCACTACTTCATTCCACATAAATCACCACAGTGCGTCGGGCACCTGCACCCACGAGCTCTCGGAGAGGGAACAGGCAAGGACACATCTGTGCTACAGGTGAAAACACATCTACAGCTTCAGGTGCTCAAGTTGACCAGTTGACCAAATTTGACCGATCAAGTTGATCCAAATTTGCTCCATATTCCCACAAACATAGCAGAGGCTACTATTTCTTATCCTATCCGAGAACAGGAATTTGGCTTTCAGTCACTTAGAGGACAAAATCTTCCCCTTTTGGGCTCCTCAGACCTGGGGGAAGTACGAACTGGAGAGGGGTCAGCCAGACCAGCAGACCCAACTCACCCAACTGACCAGCTCACCCAACTGCAAACACTTCCTACAGGCCTTGGCAAAGGGAAATCAGCACCAAGCTCCTCATGGGCACTGCCCACAGGTCTGGTCTGTCCTTCAAGAATCTTTGACTATGTCGAGAAGGCTCTCGGGGTTCTGCTCTCTTCCTGCCCTGGCTTGCCTTGGAGAGGAAAAGTGAATTGGTTTCTTCTCAGGAAATGCGGAAACCAGAGAAAAATCAGAGGAGCAGATGTGTTTCTTCTCCATAACAGGCGGGCAGCTATTTTTCTACTTAAGAATCTCCTCGTGTCAACAAGGAAACACATGCTCAAACCCTGAGGGAACTGGGCTCGAGGGGTTTTTCATGGCTTTCGGTGAGCTCAGGTGAGCAGAGAAAAACACCTCTATGCCTGCACATTCAACCTCAACCTGTCCACAGCACTTAGGGCAGGCTACTTTGATGCAAGTGCCCTAAAATTGCATCAGAAGTGAATGATAAAATTAATCATCCCTCAGAGCGCAGAGGCACCGTCTCATTCACTGCCCAGTAGAGCCAGGGGATCTGCAGGACGGAGATCCCTCCTGCAGGACGAGCACGTTGCACTGTGCAGACAGCACCAACCGCATTGCTGTTTTTGACTCCAGTTTGCTCCCATTTCTCTGACCTCAGTAGCAGGGCACAGTGGAGGCTTTGGTGAGCACGTGGGCAGAAATACAGTGGACTCTCCTGCTGAGAGCATCCTCCACCCCACCTCTAATTGGCCCTTTTCGGGGCCAAGGGCAGGGATTTTACAATAGAGCCCTGCTTCCTACAGTGTCCAGCTGGGAAGATGGAACAGGATGAACTCAGGAACTGCCTCAGGCTGCAGGAACAGTCCTAGCCACAACCAGGCAACTCCACCTGCCAGACTTGCTCAAGAAACAGTCAGATGGGCAAAAAAAATAATTTACCACAGAAAACTCTACCCATACATGTCTCTCAGCAATTACATTTTGATTCTAAAAAGCCAGAAACTTGGATCCTTACACCTCAAAATTATGAAGAGGAGTACTTGAATATTAGACAAACTTTCTCTGACCAAATTGCAGTGGGTCAGAAGCCCTGGTTCCTGCCGGCGCTTCGACAGCTCCTACCATCAGTGCTGCTATTAGCCAAAGGGAACAAATGTTACTTTTCTTTCAGAAAGATGCGTGCCAAGGTCAAAGCTTATGTCATCACCAACGCAAAACATGAGAAGGCTCCGCATCGCTTTCAGCGAGAGCTCCTTTCGCTGACATGCAGTTTCCTATTCATTTAGGACATTTCTGTCTAAGATTAAAAGCCAGAGGGTACACTCTGTGCTGACCTTCCTCCAACAATTAAAAAGAACACAAAAATCTCCAAGCTTCAGAGGGAAAAAATTGATGCCAATTTAGCCCTAGATAATGCGGCATCAATGAGCGCAATCGATACTGCGCACAAGACAGTCAGCAATTTAGGCATCTTGTTACAGTTCTTTTTTGGGGGTGTGCGTACTAGCAAAAGGAAAAAAAATTGCTACAGAGATCAAAGCATAGTAGAAGGAAGCTGATAATAGACTCCGATTGCAGCCCGGTATTACATTTCGGAGAAGATATTTTGCAATTTGCTGGGTTCTCCGTCACCGCCGTGTCACCCGGCGAGGTCCCAAGCCACACGCTTCACGTCCCACCCGCCACTAATTGTCCTGCAAGGGCATCAGGGATTATCCCGAAGGACAGCGCAGGCAGCACTAAAGGAGGCTTATGAACATTTTCAACTAAATGAGAAGCGTGTTTCTGTTCGGGAGCAGAGGGACCTGGCTGCCTTCAGTTACTCAAAGGCAACTTCAACTGGTTCATTCTCCAAGCTGCATAAGATTTAAAGGGCAGAAATTTAAAGTACATTTTTGACGCTATAACTCAGGGAGTAAATACAGGATCACTCTCCATCAACAGTACTTTATTATGCTTCAGTTTCAGGAGATTTGGATTTTTTTCCCTCCTCTCTGAAAATAGAGGCTTCATTTATCACAATTCTGAGATTCTTTTCTGACCACTGCTCAGTGGCTGTCTGAACTACCCACGTCTGGCTGGAGGTCAACTGGTTCCTATGATAAGATTTTTATTTTACTTTTCCAAACACAGAGGGTCCCTCAAGGTCAAGAAGATTCAGTGTCAGACAACAGACGGAGCATCTGAAACAAGTGTCCCCTTGCGCCTCTGGGTGACCTTCCAAAGGCAGAGCTCTTGCTGGACACATTTTCAAACGCTGGTCTGTCTGTTCTCCAAACTCTGGCCTCCAGCAAGCCCTTTTCCAACTGGAAGTTACTGTATCAGACCTATCAGCTACACTTCATTTTAAAATAAAACTATTAAGCAGAGGCCGTTCACTACGAGGCAGCTGTGCAAGCCCTTCTTGACCGAACAACCCAGCAGCACCACAGAATACACAGTTCTTGATACCTACCCGAAAGATCTCTTCTATTTACAGCAAGCAGGGAGCTCTAACCACCTGCTCACACTGACCTGCTTAACACAGTGGCTGGAGCAGCACCTCCACAGCTGGAGCTTGTCAGGACAAGATCCAACATAGGGCCTTAGGCACCAGGAGTCAGATTTTCCAGTGTTAACCATTTGAACTCTTGTTCCCAGGAATTAAATCTTAAATATAGCTAAGCACCCAGGCAGGCACTAATACTAATAGTATTACAAGTTTAAATGAGCTTACACGCTCTGGGATCCAGAGAAGATGCTTTCCTGAAGACAAGCAACCACCAACAGTGTTTGGAAGAACAGAGGTGTTTCAAGCTGCAGGGACCCACACAGCAGGCACTGCCTGGCTCGGGTACCAGGGCAAAGCGAGCAGAGGCAAAGCCCCCACAACCTGCCCGCGCTGGCCCATCCTGCCCAAACACGCTCATTTCCCCCTGCCTCCACAGACCTACATCTCTACCAAAATCCCCCACCCCTCCTGGGTCTTCTGCCGCCTATCCTCTTGTTACTTCTTGTGGATAGACACAAGCCTGGAAAAAAAGGAAATATTGAGATCTTTGGAGAAGCACATGCATAGCAGAAGGCCGGCACAAGTGATCCACGTGACTAGTTACACACTGATGGCCAAGGACAGTCCCCGAGGGGACACGAAGGCAAACAGTTTAACATCAGAGCAGCCATCTCACTGCCCCGGGCGGTGAGAGGTTTTGCCTCTGAGCGGCGGCTTCGACACCATTAGGTGAATAAAGGCAAGTGTGGAAATGAGACGCTGCAGAGCACGTTACAGAGCAGCGCAGCCCGTTGTGCCCCTCTCGTGGCCAGCCAGGCTTCTGTCCACAGCACACACACATGCAAAACTAGTTCATTTACCAAAGAGTCACTGCCAATGAGTTAAATTAGGAAAAAGCCACTAATTAAAAGACATTGAAGTTGTCTAGTGAAATAACCTGATATTTTCTCTCTGAACAGGCAATAGTGACACAAACAAAAGCAGCTGTCACCAGGACGCAGATCCATGGCATACTGAGGAGCTAATTAACACTGAGCAATGTAAATTTTTTATTTTTTAAATGAAGGTCATAAAACAACAAAAAAAATTGTGATTGCCCACTCGAGAAACAATCTGAGGACTAGACTGCTAACATCAGACTCCCTCCATGTGTTTCAAGTAAGCATTGATTGAAAATATCAAAGAATCAAAATCTCATTAACAGGAGTTTGCCCTGTATCGATCCGGCCCTGTGTCCAGTCAGCAGAAGTGTTGCGCTCGTGTATCTGCAGTGGAGAAGTACCAGGAGTGGGTGCTTAAGCAAAAGAGAAAACTGTATTAGATAGAGGGACAGACAGGCTTTCAGCCTCAGGCCATCCAACTCATCTAGGATTATTTCATTACTAGAACTTTTATTATCCAAACAGCTATGTTTTTGTCATTGCTGTTTGCTTTTTTCAGTTCGAGGTTTTCTTTTTTAAGCTAGCAACAGCATTTATTAATGCTATTACACAGCTCCCACCACAGATTGAGGAAATATTGAGATTGATGGAGCTCCCTCCCACCTAGAGAGGCCGACAGAGCCGCCCTGGGGTGACACCGAGTTGAATTTGATGAGACTCGAGCTCGCAGTTTACCCCAGTCACGCACTCTGTCCCAGCAGGAATATCATACACAGACCTCTGGGAGCAAGCAGGTGTTTGGGGAGGTTTAAATGGATAGAAGCAGTCTTCAAACACTTGAAAACTGAAGAGCTGCAACTCAGCCTGTGTAAATCCACATAACTCCTATAATATCAATTCATGCCAACTAAAATTCCAGCCCTGTTATGTTTCTTTTTTTTTTTTTTTTTGAATAAAAAAAGCTGAAGAGCCAAGAAGCTGCAGAGTGCAGTTCAAAAGATATTTCCAATCCTCTAAAACACAAGTCTAATAAGTTGCTGATGTGAGAAAGAAACGTGAGGCCCTGAGTGCGGGCCGGGCGCCGCTCAGCGCCGCACACCTCGCCGCCCGGCCGCGGCCGCCTCCGCTCGCCGCTTTGCTTCTTGCCCCCTCCCAGGCCAAGACCCCAGAGAGTCTCCTGCTCCTCTTCACAGCAGACACCCGCTTGGTGCTTGCTCCAAGGCCAGCCCAGCTGCAGCTTTCCTGCTGCCCGTTTCCATGCCGCATCTCCCCTCACCATTTACTGCAACTTCCTCTCTCCACCCTAGCCCCTACCTCTCCAATCTTCTTTTATCCATTCCTGCGCCAGGGTGTCTTTCCTTCTGGGTTATCTCCTGCACACCCTAACCCCATTTGCCAGTTCTTGGAATGCACCATTTTGAGGTCCCAACTGCTGGATATTGCCAAAATGCAACCACTCCCGGAGACAAAGCCGCTGGCCACTCGGGCAGGCACACAGGTATCTGAAGTGCTCTCAGTAGCCTTCTGCTGAGCACTTCTAACGTGCCCACCTCATTTAAAGGACTATTTTATAATCCCACCTTTCCTAATTACATCCCTCACTCTGTCCTTAGTAATTCTTTCCTGCTTGACGCTCAACCCCTTCCAATAGTTGTCTCATTATGCCAGTCTAACACCCTTCACTGGCACTAAGCTAAGTCACACGTCTCAGGCTCTTAGTCCTCCCCAATATCAACTATATTCCCAAATGGGATCATTTGTTAGACTGTCGCTGTCTAGAAAATAATCCCAGAGAAAGATTTTAATTGTCAGCAATGATAGTGCTGTCCACCAAAAAATTACCTGACCGTACTGCTGAACAGTTAAAGCTGCTGCTGCAGTGAAAGCTTGTGGGCTTTCCTGTCTGCAGGCAAAGCAAAGCAGATGTCTAATTAACGCTGCACTATGCAAAGCTGTGACCTCCACAACAAGACAAAAATATTTGCTCTCTCTTTACACACTGCTGTCCTTGCAGTACCAGCTGGCTACTGATCTTTGTTGACTGTCTCCTGATTGCTGGTAGTCAAAAAAAATTATAAACTAAACTACAAGATATGGCAATATCTCCAGAATTTTATAGCAATAAACTAGATTGAGCACAGGGAGCGAGGAGGTAAGTTTGGAACCTGGTCTTTACAAGCACGCATGCAGGTTCACCTTGCAGCAGATGCCACCACGGCACAAATGGGAGTTTAGTAGCAGTAACTTGACACAGTTGGTCCTAATTCTGAGTCTATCACAGACTTCTTGGGACCACGAGCAAGCCCAAGAGACCTGTTGCAATCTAGTTTCCTGGTCACAAACAAAAACACAGTGGGATTTCCCTCTGTCCCAGGAGGTTGTGAACATAACTACATTAAAGATCACCAGATGTCTCAGAAATGGTTGCAAAGAGCTGATACAAAACCTGCAGACATATAATGATACAATACAAGGAGTAATAAACACACTGATTTTGAAAGTTTGACCTTTTCCTATCTATCCTTCTTAAGCTTGAAAATGTAGACGGGAATCTTTCGGGTTACAAGCTTGAAAATTGCAAATTGGAAGGAATTCACTTCTGCTCTCATAGTAATGAGATAGCTAAAGGATAAGTGACATGTAGACAGACTCTAAATACAGCAACTTTCAGTTCTCTTCAAAATCATTTGAAGAAATTAATGATCTCTCCAATTCTTCTCCACAGGGACTCATGT
>JAVCKT010020725.1:28274-44108 GCA_032273925.1 Rhynchotus rufescens | reverse complement strand
GAGCATTCTCATCAAAAGAAGTTTGAGGTACCTCTAAGTAATTGAAAATACAGTTTCTCAAGTTCAGTCTGTTCATTAATGAGATTACTGAAAGACCATAAATCTGGAGTGGCAAAAAAAAGATTAAAAACTGTCTAATTTGCAAACTTTTGCCTATGCTTGGTAAAACTATCTGTAAGCTTTCAGGGAATTTTGCATGGTTGTCTTTTCATATCTTAGTGATCATACCTGCTGCAAAAAGGATGGACACCAGAGCAAAGGTTTGTTTGGTCTGTTCTTGCAGAGCGGCTTGAGAACTCACCACTCCTGTGCTGAACATCATCGATCCCACATGCAAGGCCTCTCTACTCAACTGCCACACAACATTAGGCAGATTATCTTAAATTACTGAAAACAACCCCTATTTGCTCTACTAGAGCCTTTTATTCCAACATCCAGCTGCTCTATATTCTTAAACTGTATCTGAGTCACCTTCATTTGTTATCCCTGGCACTCTGGGAAACTCATAGCTTAATAAACAGGTTAAGCAAATGAAAAGATTAGTCAGTATTGTGTTTCAGATGGATGTGAGATGAGATTATACCTCAAGTAAGTGTATTAACAAAATTAAGAAGGAAAGGTTTCCAAAATCTTTGCACCATCTAAATAGCATTCGTTTCACATAAAGAAACCATCTCCAAGTCTTGAGCTTGTGTCCTTTTTGACACTGAAGACTACAACCAGCAGTCTTCAATAGTGCACTGGAAAAACTGGTGTTTTTTGGTTGCCATGCAAGCTAGATGACACACACATTACATGATCCCTATAACTGACAGCAAAGGAACTGGAAGGAACAGAAGTTAAAGGCTGCAACTAGATAAAAATACTAGTTATGGAAGAAGGAATAGCAGAGTATCCCTGTATTTATAGCTCAGCATGTGTTAATGTGGCTCTCCACAGCAAAAAGATGTGATATCCTAGATACTTAAGTAGTCTGTTCCCCACACACAAAAAAAGACTAGAAGACAAGTTAAAGCAAGATCAATAGAGAATGAGTATGGACATTTAAGTTAGGTTTGAGATAATTCATCTTGATTCTTGAAAATTTGATAATTCTTTTTATTTTTTCCCCCAAAATATTCTGCTAGGGCATCACAAATTGTTACCAGTTTGAACTTAAGGCTTACTAGGGACAACATCTCTAGGTGGCAGGAAACATGTTCCAAACAATATGGCACTGGATTGAAAAATCCACAGAGGTGTAGAAATAATCCAGTCTCTTCTCTGCACCCCTGACCCAAAGCCTTCTGTCTCAATTTTCCACTGCTGAGACAGGTCATGGTGGCTCCTTCTCTGTAAAAGCTTTTTATAGACAATCATAGAAAAATTCTATATAAGAACAGATTGTTGTGTCCTATATACAATTCACCCTGGGTATTAGATTTAGGCACCTAAGGTTCTTCATGTTATGTGGTCCTTCAGTATGTTTGGGTTCATTAAATAGGCTGTCACCCCAGAGTTAGAGGATTAGTCCATGAGGTCAGATCTTTGACAAACCACCACTCTCAGAAATGAGGAAAGGGAGCTTAGGAAGGTTTTCCTCCTAAAAATTCCTTCTTCTGAATAACAGTGAAAGTAGCTTGGATAGAGTCTGCTCAAGCAGAACAGGAACTTGCCAGGTTTTCAGACTGAAGAACTACAGCAGAAAGCGCCTAGTACCAGTACCCCCAGTAATCCCAGCCCCTGGCTGCGTCAGACTGGAGGGCTGCAGTCTCTCAGCTGAGAGATAAGCCGATGTGAGGTGACTACTGCAACCTTCTCTTACCTACGCAGAACCCACATGGCACACACAGAGCCCCAGAAGGCACCAGAACGCCCCCCGCGCGTGCGCCTGCCGGGCACATGTCCACACGCAGGACAAGACCGCACGCCATTTCCTGCGCTAGTGGGCACGGAAAGCAAAGGGTAGAGAAACTGGCACAGGGAGATGAACCCACTGCCCTGAGCGCTACTTGTGGGGTAACCCCGGCCGTGTTTATGGTGCTGGAAGGGACTGACTTGTGGGGCGGCCTCCTCAGGCCTTGCACCCCAAGGCCATGCTGAACGCTGCCGCATCCTCCTAGCTGCCTCCAGGGGCACCACCTTCATTTTCACTTCTAAATGATGCCCAGGAACTCCACGCCATGGGCTGTGTTTTCCTTAGCCTTAGAAGGAGAGTTTTCCTGAGCCTTAGAAGAGCTCGGTACTTCACATCTCCTGAACACGCAGCAATGTAGCTGAAGATCTGCCTCGTTCAAAACTCCAACCTCAGTCACCTCTTTGGATGCTAATTACACCGATACACAGAGTCAATATAAGTTAGTGTTGTTCAAGCCCTCCATCTCCCTTCAATTAAGTTTAAAATCCTTTTAACCTTAATGACAACTGACTAACTTACTAAATAACAAACAGAAATGAACACCAAAATCTCTTATTAAACTCGCAAAGAGGCGCCCCTGCACAGTCACTGCCAGTCGGCCTCTCTAGGGGAAGCCACTGACCCTGCATTTAGTTTGCTCTGTATCTCTAACCTTGCAGACATATCAGCTAGCTGGAGGCCTGCTCAGAATCATGTGCTCTATAGGTCTAGTGTTCACACATCTACACTTTTTGGTTTTATAATAACAATTTTTCTATGGTACATGGTTGTTTTCAAAGATGACGATCACCGTTTCCTGTTGACAAGCCAGGAAACAGTGGATCCTCAGCATCTCCGAGAACTAGGCCATAGATGACTTTAGAGCAGAGCTGACACTCACTGAGGTGACATCTTCTGCACGGTTACAAAAGGTAGGCTTTTCCACGCCACAAAACACACCAGATGAAGAACAGCTCACAACTTTAAAATACAAAGTACCCTGTGCATTAACATAAGAAAAAAAATCATAACTAGTTAGTTTAAATATATTAGCAATTGCAATCTAAAATGCAGTCTACTTTCCAGGTCTCGGTGATGTTATAGATCTATTCTGAAGCTTCTATCATCTTCTAGAGGGTTTACAAAGAAGAAAATAGCTATTGAGACAAGTGACAGAGAATTTAGCATTTGTCCCATCAGTTCAGCCTCAGAATAGGTTGGCAGGAGCTACAAAGGTAGTTGCTAGCCAGGCATCGGAGGCACTATCATGAGCCACACAGAGAACGCAAGCCCTGGAGCCCTCATAAAAATGAGCAAGACCAATTCTGGAAATGAAGGAGAAAGAACCACAAGCACCAAGGTGGCAAGAAACAGGTCACGCTAACTGGGAACTGAAACGGTTAAATGCAACATGAATGCAGAAAGGGCTAGAGCATGAGCGAAGAAGAAAATGCGACAAGCTAAGACAGATACTGCTAACATTTTGCATACGTGACGTCTGTCCACTACTCTTTTGTCTCACCTATTTAGATTACAAGATGTCTGACTTCCACTAATGGAAAATGCTTAGTGAAATCGGATCCTCACCTGGGCCAGAACTGCCGGGGACTTTCTTTACTTTTTCCCCTGCAGTTAAAAACAACAAAAAGGAGCCTTACGTTTACGCAGCTGTGAGGAGTTTCTTGGAACACTTAGATTTGGGAGGGATAGAGAAGAGGGCTGGTTTTTTAATGTATAAAATAGGTCGGTTTTCATTAAATTATCATTTTAATTTTTTGATTAAATCATTAAGAAATTCTATTTTAGTTTCATACCAAACTGACAGATGAAAAAGTTACCCCCTCACTCTCCCTTGAAACCTAAGGAAGCACCTGATTTTTGGCCCACTTTAATATACCATTTTTATATATTCTCGACTGAGAAAAACATAGGTGACCGGTACTCTGGGTGCAATGGGTTCCTCTAGTTCCTCTTTGGGGGCGGAGGAAGGCGGGAGGTGGCATCGGTGCAATGAAGTTTGCTGGTTCTGCTGGGCGCTAGCCTGCAAAGAGGCTCACATTTTGTGCTCAGATAACGCCAGCTGCTCCAGAAGTGCAAGGAATTCACAGTATTGCTGTCCAAACACTATCTTATTTCCTTCCACGTCAGTGACACCTACTGGTGAGTAAAAGTGAAGTCCAAAAAAAAGAAAAAGAAAAACATTAAAGAACAAAAAGCTGCAAAGTCAAAGCCCCCGGCCACCTTTCATTGAGGTTTCTTTTTCTGGAAACATTACAGAGAGCCTCGAATAGAAGAGAGTTGTAGGACGTGAAAACAAAACTTGGTGACAGTTGTTAAGGGAGTGACAACAGTGCAATCAACAGACGGATTTGTGTACAGGGAAGTTTGATTCAGCTGATTTTTATAGCCACGCTATTATGTCAGCAATCAGCGTTAGCGACCGGTCTCTGAAATAGCCGGGTCCTCTAAACGTCCAGCCATAAATCTGTTTGCAGACCTGCACTTAATGGTTATTTTTGAAGAGCTGGAGCAAGACAAAACTTAAATTAGGAGGGACCAACTGATTTAGGGCCACTTTAAGGTCAATCCGCTTTGCTACCGGAGGGCACAGAGGCATTTCAGGGCGAGCAGGAACCAGGCCTGACATTTCCGAACAGGGAACGTAGCCCCCCTGTCCAGCTGCAGGCGCTGCTCTCCTGCGCGGCACATGCCCGCGGGCCGGCTCTGCTTCCGCGGGCGCTCGGCTTGCCCTGGGAAACCAGATGCGGAGCCGGGGATTAGGCTCGGCCTCCACGAGCTCCCGGGGGAGCCGCCGGGTGCTGGGCAGCGCCGTGCAGCCGATGGGATTCCCTGAGTCAGCGCGTTCGGCACCGCGCTCCTGCCGTGGCCACCTGGATAGGGACCCTCGCAGACCCCCCCAGCGCCTCGAGGCCTTGGGGTCTTCCCCCAAAGTGGTACCGGCAGCGCATCCGCTCCGGAAGGTGCTTTGCCCTGGCCAACGGAGCGGTGCCGGTACCCACCTCGGCACCTGGCCCGGCAGGGATGCAAGGGAAAACCCAGCTTTGGAAAATATGGGAGACATGGGACCTTTGGATCCCTGAAATCGCAAAAATTAATGTGCTGCCCTGCTGCGAGCGCCCTGACAATGAAACCTGTGTTCCCACGAAGCCATAACTGTGACCTCCCGAACCGCCGTGGCAAGGCCCGGCCCCAGAGTGCATTCGCTCAGTTCTCCTGATGAAAGGGAAAAAAAGAACACGAGGGACATTTATTAAGCTTTGGGAAGTGAAAAAGCTTGGGTACCTTTAAAAAAGAACAGTGCCTCCATGCAAATATAAACTTATCATGAGCTTCCTGAAGCGCACGCAGCATAAAGGCAGCATCAGCGCAGAGAAGGGATCTGCTTTCAAGGGGATTTGCATTCTCATCGAATGCTGGACCGAGTCCAGAGCAGCCGGAGGAAAACCACCCTCTAACCTCCCTGCAGAGCCTTACAGAGACGAGGCTGGAGCAGTATCACTTCTGACAGAAATCAAATCCTGGCTACTGCACTGCTGGGAACGCTACAGACAAGGAGGGAAGAAAAAACAGATAGGAACTGGAATTAAAACAGTTCTGTGGCGCTCGTTTAGATAATACCATGTCAGAGGACTTGCTATGGGAACACATTATATATTTACTAAATGTATGCAAAAAACCACTCTCTGCTATCAAAAAATGTAACTTTAGCTACCAGGAACATACAAATGTTAAAGCTGACCACTTAGAAAAACAGCACAGTGATGTGCCCAGGTTAAACCAGCTAAATAACATATCTAGCCGAATTGTACCTGAGGCGATGGAGAACATTCTAAAATAGAGCTGTTCACATTTCAGTCAATTCAAATTTCAGCACCAGCATCTCAGAGGATGCTAAAATACCCAGCAAAATGCCTGCAAAGATGGAAAAACAAGTGACCCTCATGGCAGCTCATGAGCATTAGGATAGTGCAGTACAGGTGCTGGACACGCACTCAGGTCTCGCGTTCTGATGTAAAGCCCCCAGGGCTACATACAAGAAAATCCCCCATCAGATTGAGGAATAGTTCCTTGGTATTCCCTGCTTTGCCATTCCCAGTTCTAGCGGTTGCAGTCCTAGTGCAGCCACACGGCAAACGGGATCAGAAAGATTTCAGGCAACTCTGCAGTGCCAGCAAAGCAGGGAGGCAGCGCAGGGATGGGAGCAAAGTGATTGCACAAGGTGGCAGCCGCTCAAACAGCTTCCCCAATACGGCCATAAATAAGTAATCTCCATATATTGTTTTCAGGGCCAGTGACCGCAAAGACTGTCCCAAAGGAAGCAGCATTTGGATTGTTTTGAATCCTACAGGGACCCTTAGCAATGCCTGGAGCTTCTGTGAAAATATGTCTAGACTACGAGAAAAGGCAATGTCTTAAAATGTCCTGTTAGCCAGTTTTAGCTGCAATACTGGCCACCCAAATGATGGA
Organism: Rhynchotus rufescens; assembly: GCA_032273925.1. NCBI lineage: Eukaryota > Metazoa > Chordata > Aves > Tinamiformes > Tinamidae > Rhynchotus > Rhynchotus rufescens. The sequence continues at coordinate 37,744 of JAVCKT010020725.1, read as the reverse complement.
TGTGCCAGACTCAAATGACAGGCAGATATAAATTCCCAACATTACAAAAATACTAAGATAAAATGTAGGTTATAATTGATACCTTAAATAGCAACTTTTAAAGTCATGGGTTTAAATATTTTCCACTATAATCTGTTCTATGCAGATTTCTAGCCACAGCATTAAGACTGCTCTGAAAAATGCCCAAATAGAGATGTCTATGGCAGAAGGAACCAGGAAAAGTGACAGAGCAAGATTACAAAAATGCCCTGTTTTGATACCCACGCGCAAGCCAGACATCAGTGGAACAGGTAAACCCTGAGAAACGTGGTGTTTGCATCAGGACCAGCAGGTCCGGGTCACCAAGCCACAGCAGAGATTAGCCAAAGCTCTGCTGTGTGGAAAGGAGGACGGCGACCACGCCACATGTCAGATGAGCTGGAAAGACACCCACAATGGGGAAATGTTGAAAAGCAGCAGCAAACTCAGGGATATAAACTCAGGTGGTTGTCACCAACTCGGCAGATTCCCAGCAACGTGGTGAGGACTTGGCAGCTGATGCCCCCCGTCCTCCACGTTGCACACGTCTGATCCAGGCTGGGTGTCCTGGAGCTTGGGTTGTGCGCATGAGAGTGCAAGGGAAACCGGTCAGAAAGCGAGTGTTGAAGTGGAATGGGTTTTAAAATAGGTACCGTCCTCCCCTTCCATTAGTTCTCACTGAGTTTGGCTGCATTGTGTGTTCTCGTCAAAGCTGAAATTCTCAAATAATCACTGGAGTCTCAGAGTTCGAAACATGAAGAAAACAAACAAAATAGTGTGAGATAGGCAATAAAATTGAAAGAACTGTCAGGAAATGCAACAAATACACATTTCAACATGCTAGCACAGAAAAAAAAAAGGCAGGCCAGTGAGAGAGTTCCCTACTGCTGTTTATTTACCTAGTTAGAACATTTTAAAGAAGAATTTACTTTTCAAGTTTTAGTTTTAAAAGTGTCTCCTAGAAATAAAAGGAAAACAAAACAAAACAAAAACCTATTTTTTTCCCCTGTTTTTAGATGTCCTTTTGGTACTCCGGGAGAAGTTTCATCAGCAGTGTAGTCCGACAAGGTTCGGGGCCTGAGTGTATTTTACTATTTGCACAGAACTAAATGTTGTTGAAGGGAACATGGAAGGGATACCCAGTAACCGTGGTCTGCCTCTGGAGCAGGATGGGCTTCTCAGAGGGATGACCGGAGCAAAACCAGCAAGGGCAGTGGACCCGAAGCTGGAGGGCCCCGCTGTCCCGATCCGTGCAGGCTGGTCCTGCCTCCTGACAGAAACTACCTCCGACTTAAAAGCCAGGAGGGCACTTAGCTCCGGGCAGCATTTGAGCCAAACAGTAGGGAAGGGGGAGAACAGGGAAAGAATAGGGAGAAGGGGACGTTTTCTCTTTTTAAAAAAGGGAAAACTTGAAAAGAGCAGGACAGGCTCACAGAAGGGAGTATCAGGGAGGGAGTGTGTGTGCAGAATCTGGTGTGCAATTTGCCCACAGAATTAAAACAAGATCTTATTCAAAAATGAACCTTTATTCAAAAATGACCTACCTCACAGCTGTATGTGTAGAGGGAGTGTCATCAGGACACCTATGGCAGGGAAATCATTCAGCTAACCTTACGCTGGAAAACTTCCACGTAGGGGCTAGCCCTAAAATTTGGTCTATTGCTTCCGTTCACATGTACCTGATTCACCTACAGGTGTGATTCTCACCAAAACAGTTCACACCAGCACAGCCTGTCACGTAGACACATCTATAGCGGCAGAGAAGTTTCCCTGCACTACAAGTGTAACTATTCCCACACGGGAATACTCTGATACTGGGAATATTGTACCAGTACTGCAATCCAACTGCATTTGTTTCACAGGCTTTTCAAAAGCATTTGTTGGTGCAGTGCTGCAGAGCCTCCACTGCTGAATGCTGGTCGCTCTTCAAGCTCCAGTTGCTGTTTTGTGGGATTTATGACTGAAAGGATTAAAACAAAGAAAACTAAAATAGATCTCTGAAGGATATTAATAGCTCCATCCAGCTCTGTCACATTCCAGATCTTATTATTACAGAAAAATATTCCTAAGGTAATAAATACAGCTTCCTCAACTTAAACAGTTTTTCTAAAAGGCAAATTCCAGCCCATTATACAAATAACCAGTATCCTTAACACAAACACACATGCAAATGTTAACGGAGCAATCACTTGACTTATTTGCACATATATTTAAAAGGACAGCTGGAAATCTGGGCCTTTATAAATGCGCATGCCACTGTTCTTCAAACGTGGGGCTAATGCCCTCCAATGCCCAACAGCACCAGTGGGAGTTGAGGGTTCCCAGCAGGGAACTGGGCAGGCCTGGGCCCTGCTCACATACAGGTATGCACAATTCCACGTGCCCACGGGGAGACTTCAAATAAAATACAGACAGGCAATAGTAATATCCTCTTCATCTGGACTTCTGCAAGAGGATATTGCTGACTGCAGTTTAAACGCCACAAATGAGGACTAGATATTTCATTTAAATGTAGTCCATTTATTTTCTGAATGTTCTCATCCTCGTCGAGTGAAGAAAAGACATTTCAGCAAGTCCGTAAAACCATTCGTTGTATTAACTCGATAGCACTTATGGATAACCTCTAAGGAAGCTTTAATCTATTTACATCACAGCCACCAAAACTTCCAAGTGCATTAATTAATGGTAATAATGAAGGAGCAACCCTTCAGTCATGTGTTCCATTCAATCACTATCAACACATATTTTTAAGACGAACCAAATACACCGGCGGTTCGCTGGGGCCTTATTTTAAGGCCCTGGTGTCCCTTAGAATCTCCTCTCACGTCTTCAGATGTCTGCCTTGCGCTCCCTCCGCCCGGAATGTCTAGACATCCAAATTAAGGAGTGACCAATGAGGAGCCCGGCGAGCCGGGGCGCGCGCGGCCGCCGCTGCCCTCGCGTCCAGCAGGCACCTTTATTTGTGCACGGAAATATTGATGTTGCCAAGGGACACGGGGCCGTCCCCAGCCCCGGGGCTTGGGGCTTGTTTGTTGCCGTTTCTTCCTCCCCGAGGGCACAATGCAGCGGCGCTGCACAGGCAGAGGCACCTCTCTGAATTAAAAGCACCACGGGACCTTATTTATTATGGCCGTCTGATACCGGCCCGTTACTTTGTCTTCTTATTTTGCTGCAGCAAGTCAGAAGGAAGAAATTTGTGAGGAAATTTAAAATACACACGTCCCAAATAACCTGATTACAGTACTTGGCTTTAGTTAAATAATAAAATCAATTTATTTGCAAAGGTCGCTTTGTATCTTACACATGCCGGAACTGAATTTAAGCATGTTTTTGAAGTTAAAATAATGATGCCTTATTACATTTATATACCTACTCAATTGGAATAAGAGATGACCTGAAAATAGTATCTCATGACATTGTGCATTAGATAAGCAAAGTGAAACTATGCCTGAAAATTCATTCCAATTCCATACAAAATCAAATCCAAGTTTCTATTAACCACCCCCCCCACACCAAAACTTCTTCAAAGAAGACGCTGCTCAGCTCTATGAGCACTTTTTAAATCATCCCAAATAGCAAAAGCCTTATTTAGTACCAGAAGTGGCTTTCTGGAAATACTGATATTCACAACTGGCGTCAGATTTGGAGTTTTAAAAATAAACTTGCTCTCTTGACTCCAAGGAAGATGGAGCACCAAGAAACAGGGTTTCCCTAAAATAATCTCCAAGAAACAGGGTTTCCCTAAAATAATCTCCCTTGGATAGCAAAGCAGAGAAGAACCCAGGCTTTGGAGACGCCTGGGAAGCACCTTAAAACCCTAAGCTTGTGAGGCTTCTGCTCTGTCAACATGGCAGATGATTTGATTGCATATTATATTTTTTAAGAGAAAAACATTCCGCTGGAACATTTTCACCAGCTCTATGCAATAGAGCTTCACCACACAGTAACACAGAGCGCGCTGGAGCGAGCCGACCCTCACAGGTACAGAGATCTATGACTCACGAGATACACGGAACGACTACTCACATGGAATATGGTATTAGGAAAGCAGTGAGCGTATTTTGCCTTTATTTTATTTTATTTTACTTTAGCAGACAGATCCAAAGACAGCTACCTATAGCAACAGCTACACCAGGCACAGCTGGAGAACATTTCAAAACCTTTCACACCCTATCTGAACAGCAGACACCTCCACATCGACAGACACTATCAAGACATAAATGAACAGGGAACTGATGCCAGCACTGGCTCAGGCAACTTTTTTCTTCCTGCTCTATGCTGCTACATGTTATGTGATATATCACAGTATGGGCATAAAATCTTGTTATTAGCTGTCACACACATACAAGCTCCTTCCAAACTCCATTTTCTCCCACATCACTGAAACAATAAAAACTTTAAAAGACTGACTGATTGCAGTTCAGGAGTCCCCGTATACTGCACGCAACAAGACGCAAGGCAGAACGGCTCCAAGCTGCTTTCTGTCCAGGATGCTGAGCCAGACACAGCGGTGGCGGGTGCAGCAGGACACCGGAACAGCGGGACAGCCCGTCCCGCCAGCGGGAATTTGCTCCACGAGCCGCTGGACCTTCTGTCTCGGTCCATCCCTCTGTACCATGTTGACAGCAGTGATACTCACCATGCAGAAGCACTGTTTCACATCCCAGAGAAGACCAGAAGTGCTCCTGTCCCAGGTAAAAGCAGTATTTTGGCTCCTCCTCAAGCAACTGGCCTGGCCTGCAGTGGAGCCAACCGAGAGACACGGGTGCACTGGGAGACAGGATCCAGAAAGGCAAGAGAAGGCAGCCAAGAGGCAGAAGTTTTAACCCTTATGCACCTCATCAATAGTTGCCATCAAAGCATTTTTCTTTGCAGACGTCTTCTGAACAAATACTTCCGATGTGGGATGGGAAAAGAGGAAAGCCATGACATAAATTAAAACTTTCTCATCCTAAGAGCTGTTTGTTAATCAAAAATACTCTTTTCCCACAGGCATCTATTTGCTTTAAGAACGAAACACTTCAGACAAAGGGCCCTAACAGTAATGGCACTACACTGAATAACCTGATTTACCCTCAGTTGCAACACGAGATGGGAGGCAATCCATATACCCTGGTAAAACCACACAGTTTAATCACACAAAAACTTATTTCTTCTTACTTCTTCCCCTTCTTTTCTTAGAAAGCTATCTCATTTCATTAAAATCCTAATTATCTTACTGAAATTTCATGCCTCTGGTTTTGCTGAAGTAGAGGCAAAAGCTTATTCACAAATAGACCTTGCAGGATAGAAAAATGATGAGGAAAAAATATCAAGTCAGACAAGAATAACTGGAAAGTCGGAAGTGAAGAACTGAAGTATTTTCAAAGATGTCTTGATAGGTATATTCCTACCTCATTCCAAGCAAATAAGATTAGCACGTATTACCGAGAATTTTATGCCTCAGAAGAAAGTCCTAATTATATTTCACACTGCTCTGAAGATTCCTGTAATATACACACATCTCTAATGTGGAATTTCATACCTTATTCATAGCATATAGGCTCTTCTTGATATTATTACTTTTCTATGCAAGTTCCTTTGAAGTGAGGTAATTACTGTAAGCGAAATATTTAGTCTGTTGTGAGAAGTGAGCCACGAGGTGTGTGTCGAGCGAGCAAGCGCTCATGTAGCACTGCGGCCCAAAGCTTTCGGGGCCACACGTGTCAGGGATGGAGACATTAATGAGGAGGGCGCAGCCAGCAACACGTTTGGAAAGCCACTGGAAGCGAGAGCTGGTAGATCTGTGCATTAGTGCATCCTGCTGCGTGCTGCCACTGAGCACCACCTGAGCTGAGGGCTGAGCAGTGTGAAAACTGTCCTTAAGAAAGGCAAAACCTCAGGCTAACAGGGCTGGCCAAAGTCAGGGTCTAACTGCGTAGAGTCAGAAGGAGCTACTAAAACAGCTAGTGATGGTCTGCAGTAACTTGTCCCTAACCAGAAAAGCTGCATCATTAATGGTTTGTCAATCTGGGTTCTTCCCATGCTTCCACATGTCTTGCTCCGCAACACTATGGATCTCTCCAGCGGGATAAATGACCTGTGGCTACCACGTACCAGTATACAGAAGTACGTTTCTTTCATACTGCTTTTTTTCTTGGATATTTGAGAGCGTTTTGGATTTAACCGTAGAGTTTCAATGAAAGTCACCTGTGGCGAGGAATCATGGGCAGATTCCCTCGTCTCCTTCCCAGACACAGCTCCTTGAAGCTGGAAGTACCCAGTGCTCCAACACTGTGCCGAGGGATCTGCAATTTGTCATCCACATTTCACCCTCAGAGGCAATGCATAATGTAACATGTGAAACCCAAACTCCAAGACACAAATATACATATGCACATACACACACAATAGGTGAGTCTGCCAATTCAGAACCACAAAGCCAATTCATTACCATTTTCCATAGATGGGACAAATTCACCCCCCTTACTGCACCCAGACAGGTTTTTCTGACTCTATCTGTACTTCAGTAATCTGAGAAAAGAGACTGCTGTTTCTATTGCATTTTTTTGCCTACGCAAAACTCTTAACTTTTTATTAAGACTGCTTAATAAAACCAACACACATTAAAAACAGTCAGCAGGGAGTGTTGCAATTAGATGCTTGCACAGTGCTTCCCTCTGTGCCTACACGCAAATATTTTTCATATTTAGTTAAGTTTTAGTTTTACAGACTTCCAGAAACTTCGTGTTACTGCAGCATGACAGGCTCCCTCCCCATTTCCCTAATGTGAGATGTCAGATCAAATGCATATCAACATTACTTATGGAATACAGCAGAATTAGTTCCAGAATTACATAAAAATTTCCTGGAGATTTTTCTTCTGTGTTGGATCTCATTACTGTCTAACTGAAGATACCTCAGTTTCACACCCCCAAAATTAGAGGGAGGGAAGGAAAGGCTTGGACTCAAAAGGCAGGAGTCCTGCTGATGAGGTACTGGAAGCATCAGTAAGGAAAGAGATGATGAAAGGAAAACATCTAAGACGACTGAAGTAGCTACACGGAGTACAGGAAACTCTTTCCCTTCACAGAACACAGGAAAGTTACTGAGCATGTTCCTTTCTGGGGGAGGAAAAATGTTTGGACTACTAAGGGCAATTGCATGGATCATAAGCTTACAGTTCACCTCTGCTTAATTTGTCAGAAGCAAAATTCAATTCGAATGCTGTTGGATTCTCTCTGTAAAGGCAAATGCTTCTCTAAAGGCAAGGAGTGCTTCATTTTTTCAATATAACTCACCCCATTTGAGCTAATGATACTCAGTGGTTTACAGCAGGTACTCCACTATCTCGTGCAATTCTGGCCCCACATAACCCCACAGCAAAAGCTGCAATTCTCTTGCTTGGCACTCTTCCTTCTCAGTGGCATGGCTGAAGGGCTACAGCAAGCACGGGAGAGAAACCCAAATGGCAGGAGGAAGCTCTGGGAGGAATGGGAGGTAAATCAGTCAAAAAGAGCACCGACACTTAAGGCTCTTCCCAGACATCCATGGCTCTGGCGGGTAAGAGCCTCTGCCTTGCGACGTCAGCCCTTAGTGCCAGACAGCTATCTAACAAGCAAGGCTAAGCCCTATATTCAAGAACATATAGAGTGCTATTAGTGGAGAGCACCAAATGAAGGCAGGTCAAGCCGAACGCATCCAACAACCGGCATGTTGCAACTGGAGCTCTGGGTTCCCTCCCGCTGGCTGCTCCCCGGATGCTCCGGGCAGGTACCGAGGGGGCAGAGCTCGCCCGGCGCCGCCAGCACGCAGCAAGCACCTGGCTCTGCTCATAAACTTCAAAGGCAGACGGGAACAACTGGCATCATCCCATCCCACCCCAGGGATAATACAGGACACAGGGATTTTCTCGACTAATCCAACAGGCTTGGTTGCACATAAGCGTGTCTTTTACAAAAAGTGCATCCTTCCCGTGAAGGCTTCCAGTATTAGCCTGAAGACGTTCGGCATCGGCTGGCAGCTTTTCAAATATTACTTTGTCAGAGGAGACTTCCATTTTGCCAGAATTTTATTCCTCATCTTTCTGTCTTAGCCTGAAAGTGTAACAAAATGTCTCTACTAGAAGCAAGCAAAAAAAGAAAAAAAAAAGAATAAAAAGGAAAAGCAGTTCTCAGAAATAAAGCACACCCATCAACTCAGTCTGTCCAAGTCTGTCTTTTCTCTGTATTTATATCCTAATAGTCCAGCTTGGTTGGTTTATTAACTGCAGGTTTGTCTGAGAGGCTCTCTCGCACATTGATCACGGTCTGTGTAAGGATGCGCCTTGCAAACGCCTTCAGGTCACATCGGAAGCCGCGGTGCGAACCGTGCCAGACAGTGGCTCCGTCTGTCGGGAGCGCCTCTCCCGGGAGCCACGTCTGCCGCTCCGCATGCCGCGGCTGCAAACCAAGGAGCAGCCGGAGCGGGGCCCTTCCTCGCCGGGCGGCACGCGGCCTCCCTGCAGCCGTGGCCTCCCTGCAGCCGCGGCCTCCCCGCAGCCAGGCCGGCTCCCCACGGCGCCCCCCGGGCACGATTCACACCGCTTCGTGTCCCGAGACTGAGCGCCTTCCCCCCACAGCCGGTGCTGTGGTCTGCCCGCCCGCTGCAATGCTGCCACCCCCGACATACGTCCTGCTGGAGAATCGCTTAGGAAATCTCTCATGAAGGTCTGGTGAATTCTCACCTAACCAAAACCTTGCCCATCTCTCATTACTGCCAATGGAGCACCGTTTCTGTAGGGTTTATCTGCAAAACCAAGTGCCAACCGGGAAATGAAGATGGGTTTAGGTGGCGCGATCAACCTGAAACATTGCTCAGGCAGCAGGACATGGAAATAGGAAGGAGTTTGAAAAAAAAAAAAAAAAAGAAAAGAAGGAAAAAATTGAGGGGGGGGCAATAGACAACATATTTTGTTTTTAAAATTTTTCGGCTCTTCAGGCTGCTGACGTGATATTATTTCAGTTTAAATCAGTCTTATGGCAGATTTACTGTGTATTTACTAGGAAGAAATGTAAACTGAAATGAAGAACTAAGACTGCTCAGTCAATACAAGCCTCCGAGTTACACAGAGCCTCCATGATCAGGCTGCAAGAGGAAGAAATAAATCGCCCCTTTGAGTGGCCAGAGGCACAGGAAGCTGGAGGATATGGAGCTAGAGAGAAAAAGTTGGAGGATATGGCGCTAGAGAGAAAGGCCACCTCTGTCCCGATGGCGGCCAGGGCAGACCTGGCCTTCTTCCACGCACCTCTCGGCTTCCTTGCCCCACTGTGTGGGGCACAACGTTGTGCTCATTGTGTGGGGCACAACATGGTCACGTCGCACGGCCCCTCAAGGGGAAATGGGCATAAGCTGAAACACAGGCAGTTCCATCTCCAGGTGAGGAGGAACTTCTTTACTGTGCGGGTGACAGAGCAGTGGAACAGGCTGCCCAG
>JAVCKT010020725.1:0-25968 GCA_032273925.1 Rhynchotus rufescens | reverse complement strand
TTGCTGGGTTTACCTAGGTCTATCAATCATCTTTGAAACTGCACTTACTTCCTGTTATCCCAAAGTTAATAAACCTTTTATTAAATTTTATTAATAAAATTCTGAAGGAAATCTTTAAAACTGCATATTGTGCCTATAGTGGGACTGACCTTCTCTAGCAGTGGCCTGGTAGAGCTCTCAGAGCAGATACAATTTCCTAGTGTTTACCATAAATGCGAACTACTAGCTGGAGAATCCAGATAGGGATTAATTGTATTTCAACAACAGTTATGACGAAGGACTTTCTTGATACAGAGAACAGACATGAATGTAAGGAGATTACACTAGCAATTCATTTTGGTCGTCACCTTTCAGTGAAGAAGCAGCCCACTAATTATATTTTTAAAACTTATCTAAAAATCTAAATTCAGCGAAACAGTTGCTGCATATACAGAAGCACTGACAATAATATGAAGAATAAAAAAAAGATTTTTGTTATTAGTATTTTTGTCTGTGCTTGAAAATGCTGTCATCACTGGAAAAAAATAACCAGCGCCTGGAATAGTCATTCATTTCAGGTCTAGGCGCTGGCACTGAATAAAAGCACAACTGAACACGCAGAGGGATATTTAATAAATGAATATTTTATGCAATCAATCAACATGACATGAGTTGCCACTTCAAACCATCCAGAAGTTATAGCAGTGCTTATAACAGGACAGCTTAAATATTCTTACATCTTTCAATTTTATCTACTTTCAAAGCCTTTAGGGATCATGTGTTGAAGCTTTTCTTTGCAACTGAGAGCGCCAGAAATTAACCTTTTATACAGCGAACCCCAAATTTATACGTGCTTCCACAAGAGTAGCCTTTAGAAGGTGAGTTTCAAACAAGTGTGCAAATCAACGCATGACTTGCCAGAAGACTGCGGGACTTCATTACTGTAATCCTGCAGTAACACCACACCACAAACTGGACATGACCTTCAGAAGGAATCGGACAGTGAAGCCGTGAGCAGCACCAGCTTCCAGCCAGGCTTTCTGTGCAGGACTGGGCAAGCCAGAGGCAGAGCTCTGTGCAAGGGCATAGCTAGGGACGAGCAGGTGGCCCCCGACTACCTGCACTTCAGTCTGTCTTGCTGCACTCCACACAGGTGTTCGTGCAGGAGGGTCAGCCCTGCCTCTATGTGTTCCAAAATCCCTTGGGGACCAGTTCAATTATCCATAGATAAACACTACTCAAGTCCCAGAGGGAGCCTACACTTAATCAGATGTGTTTACAGGACACATCCTGCGAGGACACAGTCAGTCACTGCTGCAGAGAGAAGCCGAAGACGTTTCCACACGCATTGCCAAGCGCTACTCCTAAACCCAACCTGAGCTCGTATTTGTTTGCTAGGCTTTTGTTCCCCATGGAGCTACGCAGGATCAAAAGCTGTTTACTCCTTTGTCCTGGTAGGTTCTACATGGACAAGGTTTCAGTAAAATGTGCCAAAACCACCAGTCCGGGCTCTTGTGTTGTTGCTGGAGCCTAAGGAGAGATGACACATGGTGTTTACAGTTCATGCTGCTCTGAACTCCTCAGTTCTCTGGAGAAGAGAAAGGCAGCGCGATCGCAATCTCCTGATTAGGGCCTGCATTTCTCAAACGTACACATCTTTGCAGCATTTCCACAGTATTCAATTCATTTTGAATGTAAACAGCTCCAAAAATAGTTGGGAAAACACTAATTCTCTCCATATAAGGTCTGAATAAAGGAAAGAAAATATAGGCTGCATTCAATGTGATAAATGTCTAAGACATTTTTCTTTGAGTGGGTTTCTTGACTCTAGCTTCTACATTCACAGGAGACAAATTATTTTGGTACACAGAGATAAGAAATTGTGTCACCTCAAATTAATTTTGTACTACAATTATCAGAAAATGCTGCTGTGACCCATAATCTTTTTTAGCATTTTCAGACTTTTACCCCACTTAAAATTTGATTCCAAGGTGCTGCACAATTATTTCAAGACTTAGTCCTGTATCCTGCTCTGCCTATAAATCAACATTGTTGACAGGGCACATCAGCATACACTATCACCACTATAGTATGCTTGCATTATTATCTACTAAATGCCTATGAGAGTTGAATGAATTATAAGAAAGTTCCCTTTCTCCCCTTCTGGGTACTTTGCTGTTGGGTAAGCACTGCAGCCTTGCTGACCTCATAGCAGTACGAGAACTAAGCAAGGGAGATGACAAGAACAAATAGCCAAAGGTGCTGCAAGACCAAGTGCAGAACAGAGGTAAAATCACTTTTGGAGAGCAAACACTGATCTAACAAAGTCCTCCATTTCAGCCACAGGGTCCTGTAGGGTTTTTCATTCATATATAAAATCATAAAGATCTGCTGCTGAAGATATTCAGATATCGGCCAGTTCAGCCTCCTATACAAAGGTAGAATCTCATGGTGATTCCTAAGCTGTTCTTAAAACCCTCTCCTAAGGAGACTACATTAGCTTTCCGAGGCAGGCAGTTATGGTGCTTCACCACCTTAACAATGGAAAAATCTTGCAGATATTTAGCCTAAATCATCTCTGTGGCATATTAAATTGACTTCTCCTTCCTCCAGAAACTATGGGAGACCATTGATCACTGACACTTAAATAATGACATTTTGCATATGCCCCAGGGTCTTCTTTTTGGCACACTAAGCAGGCCTCTTTTTTTTTTCTGTCTTTTCTCTAAGGTTACATATTATGAATCTCACATCATTCATAACTTTCTCTACTTGAATTTCACCTTCCTCAAAGTATGGTAACTGAAACTCAACACAGTATTCTGCTGACGAGGATCAGGACAAAACATAGCAGAAAAATTACTTCCATTGTCCAACTATGACACTACTGTTAATCTGTCCTTGCAGGCAATGGAAAACTAAAATACACTGTAGAAGTTGAGTGAATTCCAAACATACATTTTTATTGGGAGAATAAAATTAAATATGATGCAAGGAAAGTCCCTGCCCTACAGAGCTAGCTCATCTTTTGAAACAACATAATTACACACACATTCTCACACATTATACTTTGGCTAGCTGCCTGTATGACCTACAAATTCTGCTTATTATGAGGTACTTATATTTATTCAACAATTTCCACTGCCTTTCTTAGCCCATTTTTTCAGAAATTCCTGAAACCTTGGACTTAGCTCTACAGTCCCCAACTGAGCAGGTATGTCCTGGATGTGACAACAGCCACACTTACCGATAACTGCAAGGGCTGTCCTTTCATATGGATAGAACCACAGAAAACGCGCTGCCAGCAAACTGATCCTTCACGTTTGGACACTATTAAGTCTATGGTTGGCAAGTAATCTATCACCTCAAGTGGGCTTTAACGCTCTTTGACCCACTGGCCACTTCTGAGAAGGAGTCAAAGCAGGAGGCTCCCAGCAAAGACAAAAGGAGCCAAAGGATGGCTAGAGTGCTGAGGGAATCCAAGCAGGGACTCAGCAGGTCTTTCTGTTTGCACAGGGCTGTCCACATCACATACTACCTGCAGGCAGAGGAACTCACTCACAACTTCTTTTTGTCAAGTTCATCTTTATTTCTTTCAAAGATCCGCCTGAAGGAATTCACTGAGAACTGAAAGTTCCCAAAGAACAGAAGACTAGAGATGCTGGGAACATGAAGTGACCATACGGAGGGAGGGCTTTAGAGGAAAGTTATTTCTCGGCGAGATAGGATTCCTGAAATAGCTGATTGCTCACTGGTGCAAAACATCTGTGCCTGGATAGCTCCAGGCAGGAAGGAGTACCTGAAGGCAGCTGCTGAAAGTCAAAACCATTGACTTCAATGTGAAGCCACAGTTTTAGTCCCTTTGACTAATCCCAGGAATCAGAAAGGAAATAGAAAAATCAGGGAAAATCATCAGAACTCTTTTACAGCTCAAGAACTTGTAGATCCATTGATACTGATTATCTGACTATTGCACACTAAGGATTTTTTTCTGACATACTGTAAGAAAAAACATGTGTGAGGCTTCACTCGAATTACCTTTCTTACAACTCATTAAAAAACAAAGCAATCTATAATGTTTCTGCAAACCAGGGTGATAGATTTCCTTTAATTTCAACCATCAACTGTTGAAGCAGACTGACAAATAACCATAGCCCAGTTCCCACTGAGCTCCCCCAAAAGGCTGCAAATACAGAACCTGTCGCATAGACCCATCTTCTGCTTTTCACCAAGACTGAATAACTTTCACAGAGCACTTCATTTATGAGTTTATCTGAACAGCCAAAAGGCTTTAAAGGATACAGCTGTAAACTTTGCTTTTGAAAAACAAATGGGAACTGAGGGAGCAGTCACAGAAGTCTGCAGTTGCTGCTTGGTTGCCTTGCAGTATGTCCATGACACCCTCCCCACCATTAGTGCTCCAACCAGTTTAGGTTTCCGAGCAGCAAACATGGGTGTCCTTGACAAGCTGATGCTTCGAAGGGTCCCAGTCACCTCCGTGTACACCACTGCCAGGCACAAAAACTGCTGGAGTGAAGGTGCCATGTGTCAAAGCAGACCAGTGACCTTATCCACCTTAACAGCAGCCACTATTTGCTCTCTAATGGGACTTTTCACATGGACCATTTCAGCGTTGACTCAGCAACCAGGCCCTGCCAACAGTCATATAGTCAAAACTTAGATGGTGGCCAACTGATGTGCAGAGACAGGAGTTTCTTCCATTTGCTTTGCTTAAACAGAAGAAAGGGGAAAAAATGAAACGATAACCTAAACTATGCCCTAAGACTTGGCTTTCTGATGAAGATTGAATTTTAGAAGGTTTGTCAGACTCGTCATTCTTTGAAGAATTGAACTGCACTTGGGTAAGTTACCATTCCCCTTGTCTTTACTAAAAGTGAGGGTCCTCAGCAGCCACGGAATTCATATGCTCTTCAAGAAGAGCCCCACGGGAACGTGTCTGGGAAGGCCAAGCTGGCAGCGGTGGCCACGCTGCCTCTCCACCCCAAGACACGTCACCTGCAGGCTCCAGTTATATTAAACCTACTTTTAATGCGGCCAAACGTTTATTCTTCCTGACACCAAATACCTCATATTCATCCCAAATGGTGACCGCCTCTAATTACATAGCTGGAAAACAGAACATATAGGCTATTAGTTGGCGTACGTCTGTCTGCCATTTAATTCCACCTCCCCACGCGGGGTAGGCAGGAGTCTCTGGGAAGGTTTGAAACTGCATTTGAGCCAGGACCATCCCGTCCCAGATGCACAAGGAATGACTAACAGAGGAGCCAGCAGTTCCTGCGGCACCGTGTGTCACTGGGAAAACCCTGGTTTGTGCTGAGTACAATTACCCTCCCCAGCTTAAGTAGAGGGTGCTTGGGAATGACATGGGACTTGCATTCAGGGCTGGGTGCTTGACTGAGGTAGGGAGGTTCTGGCATTAACTCTGAGGGAGTTTCTGAGAAAGTCACTTCACCCCTTTCGGTCTCTGTTCCCCTCCCTCCCGCTTTCACTCCCTGTTCTTTTCCCAACAGACTATCAACGCCTTGAGGTGAGGACGGCCGGTTCCTGCTCCCCTGCACACTGTTTGCCCAGAGTTCGGTGTCTTTTTATCGGTCCAACTTCCCTCATTTCCCTGTTTCCCAAGTTGTGCAACGCTCTAGTTCTACAGAAACTCCACTCGTTTTCTACAGAAACTCCGCTCATTTTTCTAAATGCCGAGCACACAGCAAGCAACAAGTTCACCTTAACAACAGTAAATCACTATCCAACCTGGAAAGACATATGAATTTACAGCAAACTGACCTGAACAACTGCCCTCCTTGTTACAGGGCTGGGAATAATCCGATCCATCTCAAATTCCCCCTCAGTCTACAAAAATATCCTGATAGGCAACTGCAATTCTTATATTTTCCTAAGTTTTCCTAAGAATTTTCTGCAGGCTCCACTTCTCCAATTCAAACCTTCAAAGCCTCCAAAAGGACGCTATTAAGACCCTGGGCAGAATATAATGTGTTACTGTAAATGTTTAACATATCTGTTATGAAAACTATTGGGAAAATTAATTATGAATCTTGCAATCATTAATGCTACATTGTAACCGAGAAAAAAGTATCTAGAAGAAAGATGGGGATTCCATTTCGTTTTGCTAATAAAAAGGGAATCTCTCCTAAGAAGGATGAATTGATTGTAAATGGCATTTGCCTAGTAGCTCTCACTCTTCTCAATGCAAATGAATGGAACATAAGCATGTTTAGCTGCAAAAATAATGTACTTCTTTGCTACTGTCAGAAATTCTTCAAACAAATTCTTTCTAAACTGATGAGGAAGTCCTTTGTGTCTGCTTCAATCAAAGAACTCTTTAAGCTGTAAAATGGTCCCTGTAAATGCTCCTAAAGTAAGGATAGAAGGAAAAATAAGGGAAAAAAAAGAGTTTGCAACAAAGTTTCTTTATTTTAGTAGCTTTAAAAATTGGCTTTTCTGGCTTGGAAAAGAGGTACAAATAACTGTCCACAGTGACATTACCTCAGCTACATATTTGTTAGAGAGACTGAACAGCAGAGTCTGGGAAAAGTGCAAACTATTTCTCAAAGTAACCTCTTGTCCGTCTGGCACATTTTAAGGGACAGAACGTCTGGGTCACATAGGAAAGGAGCTGGAATCTCTGTGAACCTTGACAGAGCCATGTTGCAAGCTGTGTGAACTGCTTCAAATGAGGGAATTAAGGGCGGGAGAAGGGGGGCGAAGTGCCACTGTAAATGTCTCACTGAAACACTTAAAAATACTGTAAAGCTGCCAGAATAAGGAACTCACTGTGGCCAACCCTTGCAGTTTTATTGCAAGTCTCCTGATGCTCAATTTAAAGTCATAGCTTTTGCAAATAACTGATTACCTGAGCATCAGTTTCCGTGAAAGCAGGTTGCCTGCAGAGGTTGCACGGAAAAGCCTGAAGAGCTGCAGTAATAGTCTGCAAAAGCTCAAGAAAATAACCTGTTCACTGAAGGTTTGTGATTCTTAAGCTAGTCATGATTCTGAGCAATGGGCTCAAGACTTGGTTTAAAAGTTATTGCTAGAAACGTCAGAAGCCTAAAAAAATTTAGAAAGGGAAAAAGGAAAAAAGAAACAAGAGGCAAAATCCCCAACAACTCTGCTTTAAAACGAGCCTAAACGAACTGTTCAGTAACACAAGGAAAGAGCAGCAAGAACAGGAAGCTATCCCTGCATTGCCTTGTCTTTGTAAGCCTCACAGTGAAACTCAAGCAAAATCAAGCATATTTCCCTAACTCAAGGAGCAATAATGAACAATAGCTGAGCCTTAGAAATACACGGAGCTCAGGCTGCAGCCTTTGCAAGGAGAAACAGGGAAAGGCTGAAGAGCTCCTAGCGGCTGCTCACAGCAGCATCACAGACACGTTGTGCCCCAGGCCTCTCCTCCCTGCTCAGTGCACCATCCACGGCGCGCACCCGCGGGGCCCCGCTGCAGCGGAGCAGGCAACTATCAACACACACGAGCGCGCTCGGATGGGAAAACACGGTCGGCCCACGGGCCAGATCAAGATAACGGAGATGCAACACCGTGAATAAACTATCGCTTCCACCTTTGCTGTGTTTATCTCTTCCTTCATCGCTCTTTCTCCGCTGCCCCCACCACCACTCCTCCACATTTCCATTTCCAAGTAGATAGAGGATCCAGATGTGCGTTTGAATCTAGAGGGGAAAGCGCAGAGGAAGATGCAAAGAGATAAACGCGCTCAGACTTATTTCCCACTCGGATTTCTCGTTGCTGTTTTTCCCATTGTTTTTCCAGGGAGGAGACTGGCCTGACCGGAGCGGCGCAGAGAGGGACAGAGCACCCGCAGCCAGGCAGGCGGCTGTGAGTGGCGGCGGGAGCTGCGTCCAGAGGCAGGCACAGAGCAGCGCAGAGGCTCTGCCTCCTCAGAGGCCCTGGGAAGACCCTGAGGCTGGGGGCAGCTGCACCGTCCCCATGGCACGGGGCTCCGCTCCGCTGGCTCCAAGGCCGACAGGGAGATTCCTCTCACAATCGCTTCCTCTCCAAAGCACCTTCCGGCTCAAGGCGGCCGCCGCTACAACGGGAGTTGCTGTCAACAACGGGAGGCTCCTATCGAAGATGGTCATTAAAAATAGTCATAATAATAAGAAGAATTCCTGGGGACTCCCGGCTGATGTCTGTTGCGTCTATCCCTGCTAAATTTGTTGTGTGGAAAAAAAATGAGTTGGAAAGCACGCCAGGCAACTCACAGGAGACCTGGAGTGTGTTTTTGTTGTAGATTTGGGTTGAACTCTAGCTTCCCATTTGTTTTTAATGTTCTCCAGACTTTCCCCAAACTTGCTAAGCATTGCAACGCTTTTGTTCACGCAGTTTAAAAACTATTCTACAAAAACTAGACACAGACGCTTAGGAAATAAGCTCCAGGGAGGAGAAGAACCCTCCAATACATCTGCATTAAGCTTCCCAAGCTCCGGGGAGCTCGGTAATAGGCCTTCGGACACTTTAGGCAGAGCAGGCTAGCGAGCCTGCTCCTCCTCCACAACCAACTCCAATTTAATGGCCAGATTCGGGCATCTCCTCAGGTGGGTCTGCAGGTGAGTGCGGATCTCTGCTGTGCACACAGCAGCGGAGCCCGGCTTTGCCCTCAGGAAAAGCAACGGGAAGGGGCAGCAGGTTTTGCTCTGGCTCCTCCACGTGCCACACTGTGAGCAGGGCAAAGGAAGCCACCAAGGCCCCCAAACACATACAGAGAACGGGTGGGGCAGCTTGGCTTGGGCGGCTCCTCTGGAAGTGCCAGGGCCATCGACCCCTCGGGCCACCTGCCGCTCCCTACGCAGGGCCCCTCCAGGAGCCGAGGAGGCCAGAGAGCCGGGCGCTTGAGTAAGCAGCAAGCAAGCGGCTCAAGGAGAGCTCCCATGGATGTGCCCCCCTGCGGCGGCAGAGACGTCCCTGGCAGGGCCGGGCTGGGGGTGCTGCTAGAACACAGCAAGAACAACCACCTTGGCACCAGGGCCCATGGAGTGGGCCCGCAGCCGGCCTGGCACAGAGGGGTTTTGTGCAGTGAAGGGGACGCTGCCACACACCAGCTCTGAGGAGACAGGATGACACATTACTTGTGTACTATATACTCATAAAGGAACACTGTACAGACTGATAAATCGTTGGATGAAATGTATTTACATGTGCCTGCTGAAATATATACTATCATGGTGAAGCTCTGTGCACAAATGTAAATATTTAATAGCAGAAAGGAGTAAATCTGCGTGTTCATCACAAATTATTTTTCACCCAAAGACTTTATTTAGAACTTATAATGCAATACTCCAAATAAATGCCACGTTTGCTATGTTTTACAGAATCTGCACTTTGTTTGTGATTCATATTTGTTTATTAAGAGTCCATGTGCACATTATTTGAAGCTGACAGTCCCCGATATCTCCGTGTGCCCAACAGTCCTAAGAGGAATGTGCTGCCTCCCTCTTGGAGAGTTCCTGAAGAGCCACAACTCTGCCTCATGCTACAGAGGAGCAGGAACAAGGAGAGGTGGGACAGTCAGCGCGGTCATAGACAGTCTGCACAGACATGTCATGCCCTCCCAGGGGCAGATAAGGCTGGAAGCAGTTCTCAGATACTGCAGATGAAAGCACACAAATGTGTGTGTTGCATAAAACTTGTTAAAAGACTGCGTGTAGCTAGATATGAAATCAAATTAATGGCTAACGTGTTATTGCGCAAGAGTAATTATCAAGATGACGGGATTAATTTAAGGAATATTAACAGGTTTGTAAATCTTGCCAGATAAATTTATCAGATGGGGGTATTTGACATCTCACCAAACAAGCTCTGCCTTCAGAAAGGGTAGGCTTAGGCTCTGCTGTTGAGTATCTCCTACAAAAACAAAGCAGGAGGTGAAGGAGAGCAGCGTGCCTGACATGAACCGCGCTCGGAAACTTCATTACAGATTGGCTGGCACCTGCTCTATGCGCAGCAGCACCCAAATCTACCTTCAGTCAGGTAAATCTTTAAGATAAGAGGCTCCTCGATAATCATCAGAACATTACTACAGGAAAACGCAGGTATCTCAAGTACAAAGGCTGCTAGTCCTCAAAAGTCCTCAGTAAAATACGTCCCGTCTCTGAAAACCAGGCTCAAGTCAAAGAATATTTAAGGACTGCTCCACTTGCCAGCCCTCCCACAGGACCCAGGCACGTTTCCCAGGCGCTGATCCTGCTGTAGCTCAACATGGAGCTTCAGTTCCCATAACACATCTGCAAGTCACTTCAGCCAGAGCTGCACGGACAGAACGAAGCCTGCTGCAACTTAAGAGATAAAGATATCCTGGTAATTCTTCACCATGCTTTTTGTAACTCAGTTGGCAGAAGGCTCAAGTGAGAGCGAGAGAGCAAAGGAGCCTCCTGGACAGCGACCAGACATCCAGTAAGACCTGACCTTTAGTCTCGGGCAGTGCAAGTTAACACACACACATAATATCTTAGGACCTTTCTCCTGCAGCAGGCTTTTTCCTATTTGGGGTTTCACTGCCAACAAAAAAGTTGGAAACTTCAGTGTTTACAACATTTTGCTTAAAACAAAAATACCTAAATACATCACAGTCACTGTGTGTATCATGGTGTAGGAGGATTGGCTACAGCCAATCCTTCTCCGAAACAAAGCTGAGTAGGCCTTCCACTGCAGGGATTAATCTGAAGCAAGAGGATCTCTGTAATTTCTCACGGGAAACTTCTCCTCAGCCTGAGTTATCTCAGAGTGAGGAACTTCTCTTGATTTATCGTTTTGTACCACCAGCTACACACTTTCCTTCCAAACATGTACTTTGTTTATCTAAGATATTCAATATGCCATTAATATTTAGGATCAATCCGCTTAGAAATGGCTTGAGTCAGGTGTTCTGAATTAGCGTCCTCTAATTTGAAATTTGGCCCATCTTTTAAAAGATAACAAACCCTAACTCTTTGCAAGTTCTGCTAATTCCTTCTTCTTACTCAGCTTCACAGATTCAAAGCAGAGAAGTTGCCTGCCTTTCCATATGTTGTTAGTTTGTTCGCTATTTTAGACAGAAAAAATAACATATAAGAGTTTATTTTTATTCTAGGTGCATACAGCCATACTCTTCCAGGACTCTGTCTGCAGTATTCATGAATTTTGATACTGAGTGATTTACAACTTGATCAAATCTTAACCTTGGCATACCAGGCCCACAGAAATAAGAACATAATTGACTTTGTTTACTACTATCATAAAAGGAAACACTTTTCCTTGCAATATGCAGATGACTGTGGACTTGGCTCTTATAAGCTGCTGAGGCTAAGAATTTCACAGGGTAAGTGATGACATCTGTACAGATCAGAAGGCTGTCCGGAGTTACAACAGTTAAAGATTCAGCAGGAATATTAAGCATCTTACTCCTGGGTTTAAGCCAATCAAGATGAGAAATCAAGCTGAAGCTTAACATGGAGCAGATTTTTTTCTTCTTTTGAACATTCCTCCAAAAGATGTTTTCCAAAATACAGTCTTCCTTCACCTCCCCCCTGCCTTTTTTTTTTAAATATTCTTCCAAAACTGCAATGCTTCACTTAGAAATAATTACGCCGCATTTTCCCTCCCAAGAGCTCTTTAGGGACCAAATGACCGCACAAGTGACCAGGAGGGCAGGGAGCAGTTACACCAAGGCCCTTCCAGGAAAAGATTTTTCCGCACCACTCCGACTTGCCCCCAGGATGCCAGAAGTGGCAGGAGGTGCCATGAGGACAGCAGGAGCTGACAGCGGGAGCTGACAGGCTGCGGCCGCGGGCCCTGCAAGCGAGCGGGCCCCAAGGCCTGTGCAGGCCAAGGTGGCCCCAAAGGGGCCCCAAGACTCTTGCAGGCCGAGCCGTCGCATGCGGGAGTCCCAAGGCCCACACAGGCTGAGGTGGCCCCAAGGCCTGAGCAGGTTGAGCCGGCGCACAAGGCGGCCCCCAAGGCCCACACAGGCCAAGCCCATGCGTGAGGCGGCCCCAAGGCCCGTGGAGGCTGAGCCAGCGCATGCCACATAGGCCAGGGCGCTCCACCCAGGCTCGGGTCAGCTCCTGCCTGGCAGAAGGCCTTGGGAAGACTATCCAAGCAAGACAGCGGCTTAATTCAGGCTCAGGGGCACAGCACGGAGCTGAACTCATGTGCATTCACGGGTGCAGGGCACAGGGAGGTCAGCACACAAACATCTATTCAACTCCGCATGGAGCGCCCCTACGGAGGACGGGGCATACGAGCGAGCTCCATGCTAGTGCCAAGCGGCTGCACCCTTGAAATAACCCGGAAAACAGTTCGGCCAGACCCATACAGACATGCCTGCCAGCTAAAATGTTTTTTCAGAGCAGAAGTGTCTCTGCACACAGACAGCTCTAGCATTTCTAGACTGGCTCAGTCTGCCACACAGGTAGCTGACATGCCCTGTCCTCTTTGGGGTGCTCAGTTCCCACATTCCTCGCCTGTGGCCTGTTCACACTGCCCCTCTGCACCCCTTCTTTCTGCATCCTTTGCCTCCACTGTGTCCTGGCACCCCCATCGCTTCTCTTGCTTTACAAGGCTATGAAGGAGTTGCATGCCAAGCAGCGTGCTAGATGATTTACATGACCCACCCGGGATGGGGAGGGATTTACAGGGCAAGGAGTACTGCTGAGCTAGACAGATGGCTCTGCTGCAGGGGTTATGGCTAAGAATGAGGCTGCAGAGACTCACTGGGAAGGGGAGGTCCATGGTTTACAACAGGCTGACAAGCAAAGGGTTGGCAGGGACTCCTGCACTGGGGCAAGATCTACATATGGGGCCATGCAGTTAATTTTAATGCTGGCTCACCAGGCTAATGTGGGCAAAGGACTGGAGGGGCCCCTTGTTAGATGGGAGTTAACAGCACAAGTAGGTGACATCTGATGACCATGCCCAGGAATGGAGAGCGCTGCTAGGAATGGCTCCCTTTGCCCTCCTCCAGCTGCATGAGCCCTACAGTGTAAGACAAGGCAGTGCAGGGGAATATAAAAAGGCCACAGGGTGGTATCAGTCAGAACAACACGCTGACCTCGCCACTGCCAAGCTCTGGAGACACAACAGCAGAGGCAAGTGTTGAGAAGGATACCAAGAACTTACTTTTACGAAGGAGCATCAGTATGGAAAGAACAAAGTTGAGGAAAGCTAGTCCAAGCCACTTCTCTTTCAATCCTTCCACCAATTCCCCTTTCTCTCTAGTAAAACCTCTGTCATAGGTATTGCTTGTCTTTTCTCTCAAGGCCTATTCATTTCCCACCTCTCATGCTTCATTTCTCACGGAAGCACTAGCTCCTGCCTCTGATCAACCAGTGATGCCAGCATTCATCACCAGCTTCAGTGACAGGCTGGGACAACAATCTTTGCAGAACCATTTGCCATGGATATGAGCAATACTGCATTTGTCAGGGCAAGAGAAAAGGACGCTGCAGTAATCAAAACATGAAATGGTCTATTTTATCCAAACGAGAGGGTGGATAGAAACAGAAGTAGCTTAGAAAAATAGTGATTTGTCCAAGTCTCCTCAAGACTCATCTTGCAACAGTTGCAACTCTACATATTCTGTTCCAAAATCAAACCAAGGTATTACTCCAAGGTCCACATGGCTTTCCTCAGCATTGGCCTGCTATTAGCTTCACTATGAAAAATTTCCATTAAAGAAAAGCTCAACTACCCCATTAATTATAACTAAAGACAGCAAAACACTCACCTAGACATGAGAGAGAATTCAAAAGCTCAGTAAAGCTGCTCCTACTTAAAAGAGGAGAGTTATTGTAAACAATGGTGTTTTAGTGTTTTATTTTTATTATTTTATTTTCAACATTACTCTTTACCTTCACTCAGATCCACACTATCAACTTCACTTTGTTCCTATGCACAACTACAGACACTGCAAGGAAACAAAGATCCCAACACGTGAGTGTTATTAATATTGGAAATGATAGCTCTTTAGGTTTACAATTAATTATGTGACTAAACCTGAGTAACTGAGTAATTAGGATGCTATTGTTGTGCACTCTGGCACGCCACAGAGCTCGGCTGAAGCAGTCAGATAAAGTTGCCTTCGTTGTGACCTGCGCGTTCCCCTCTGTGCCGGCGCCGCCGAAGGCAAATGCGACATCACAGCTCCTTCCGCTGCCTTGACACGGGGCAGCCAGAAACGAGGGCATCCAAACGCATTAGGCACACTCAAAAAACAGGTTTCAGGGCCTGACTCAGATCCCATAATCCCTCCCATGCTAGTAATTTGGTTGATTTGTACTGTTTTTCCCATTTCATACTACTGTTGAATGACTCCAGAAGAAGCTCAAGTTCCTCAGATTTTTTACTTTATTGGCTACCTCTCTCCACACAAACCACAAAAGATGTGAAATAGGATGTGATATTTTTGAGCAATGTGTAGCCAAGTGACAGCATGCTGCCTTCCAAAAATACATTTTCACGGATGGCACCAATATTTGAGGGATTTTTTTTAGCCATTATTTGTTCGTACGTCTCCGTGCATGTTAAAAACTGGCGTGGCTGTCAGCTCTCCTCATGCTTCTTGGCACACAGACATGAAAAACACACTTCACAAAGCAACTTGATAGATTTCATCATCACAGCAAGTATTATTTACTTCGGCTTTGTGATCTTGACTCCTAGGCAGTCAAACTTCCTATGGAGCTTCTCCTAAGTGCTGCACCGTAAAGAGACCCTCTTCTGGGCTGTCAGATTGCTCCTCAGGCAATTGTAACATTTCCCATTTGTCGATGATCTCCTGTTAAATGCAGAATGCCCAGGTAGCTTTCAGTAATCACAGACCGGTCCTTGAAGGCACCTTGCTTCATTTAAACCTGGGTTGCTCCTCATCTTCTGGACTACACGGAGTGGACCAGAAAACACGCTCTTCTGCAGGCAGCTCTTCCTAAAGGGCCCCTGGCGCAGGGCCAGGACATTCCTCCTCTGTGATACTCTGTGGTAGCACTAGAGAAGAGCGCTTATGTCTTTGGCCCTTTATGTTGTAGAAATAGAGATATTTATACTCAGTTATCTCCCTTAAATTACACTTACTTTCGATGTCTTTCAGCCCTTGCTGGAGAGGGAGTCTGGACTGAGAGGACTATGGAGTTTTGTGTGGAAAGCTCTTGCTTGCCAATGAGCATGTGGAGCGCCTGCCTCACTGCCCCCACGGTGGGGGAAAATCCACCCCTCTGGCCTACACATGGCTGGCGCCAGTGGCTTTGGACACCATGACCAAGGTGTGATCACGGTGTGTCCCTCCAGCCACCTGGAGAAGGGGAAAAGCAAGTGCTGCAGGATGGCACATGACAGGTCTCTGCGCTGGAGTAACCAACCTGGACATGGCCTGGCTCTTCATGGATGCCTCTGGATCTGCAGACTTGCAAGGGTCACAGTGCTGCAGCCTAAATCCAGGTAGTGTTTTGTCTTCATAGGCCTTTCACTTGAACCCAGTTTCCAGGGTACAGACATCAACAACTTGTATGTCCTTAAATGGGATACCACATTCATCTCAAAGAGACAGCTTTAAGATGACTTTGGGGAGCTCAAGAGGGGGATGCAGCATTTCACATACACAAAAAAGGACATGACAAGCTCACTGCTTTAAGGACTAAACAGCTTGCACAAAGTTGTAACATACCAGAGCAGTTAGCGTAAGGAGCAAGCAAAAAAACTGTCAGCTCAGCACAAACCACACCAGGGATACAAAAGGACTTCAGAGATCACATGTGGCTGAGAAATTATTCACTGAAACTCCCTATACAGTCAGCAATTTATAGGGGCTTCCCCCCTCCCAAACTACGCACATCTGAATATGATAATTACTCAAATCTGCTAGAATGGACTCGACAGAGCAGCTATTTCCAATGAAGCACAAAGCCTTTTACAAGATGGAAACCAGTGAAACTATTAAATCCTTCAGGAGTGGCAAGATGCCAGATGGTGATGGGTTGCCATAAGTTCTGTAAAGCCCATTGGGAACAGGTGGATCCAATTTTACAGGCAGCATTTGGGGAAGAGGAGAAAAACAAATTTTTGCAATCAATCCCATAACGCTATCATTTCTTTGAAAGTCACAGAAAGGCAATCAGATGCCATGGATAACGGACACAGTACAAGAATGCAGGCAGACCAATCACCGCAAGAATGATCATCTAATTTTATAGCCCAGTTTGCATTTAAGGTCTATACCGCATTAAGTGCAAGAAAGTAAATGCAAATGTAAAACATACCATGTTTGACGGAGGAAGTCAGGGATCCATTATACAGCATAAAAAAGTTGCTAGTTACCAGAAGAGCTTTTGACTGAGTAGAGTGAATAGATGGCCTTTAAAAACTCCTAAAGGATACAGTGCTATTTAATTGCAACTACACTTTTATTTTGTATATGCAAAAGCAAAAAAAATCCTTTTTTTTGGGGGGGGGGGGAAATGGTTCCATTTCTCTAAATCTTGAAGCACGAAAAAATATTGCTTACTCTCCTGCTTTTTTATTTCAGCTTGAAATTTCTCCTGGGAACAAATGGGAGGAAATACAGCAAAAAGCATTAGTATGAGGAATCAAGTCCATAAAAATTATACTATGCTGAAAGAATGCTGCTGCTCTTCCAACATTCTGTTACTGATATTTAAAGGTAGGCTTGCTGAATCCAAAAATCCTCAAATTAACCAAGGATTTAATGTCACTGCTCTGCATTCCTAGGTTAACCTAGGAATCTGAGTGATAATATAGACTGAGCAAAGTAAAGCACAACCTGAATTAGGGAACAGATGATGAGGTACAATTAACATGACTATCCAAAATATTGGGCCAAGTTCCCTTCCCTACAGAATTTCTGCTTGGTTCAGCAGGAAGGAGGGTTGGAAAAACAATTCCAGCTCCCTACTTATGTGTCCAGCCTTGAAACAGAGAAGATTCAAGTCTGCTTTAACGTGCACCAGATGGCAAAACCCCTTAAAACGGGAGCACTTCAACCGCAGCTTCTCCCTGTCTGCACCACTTCCCGTGAAGATCTCTGTGCCCGGGGATACAGAGAGGATGGCTCAAGTGGGAGCTGCCTTACAAGAAGCAATCCTCAAGACGTATCTGAGCGCAGTTACCTGCAGTTTGCATGAAAATCGAAAAGAAGTCCAACGCACAATGTAGACAGAAACTATATTCATAGAAATAACATTGTACTTTGTGATGCTTTTGAAATATGAGCACTGAATCCATGTTGCAACGAATTCTGAATACCTACAGAGTGATCTAACACTGCAATTGCCTAAAAAATTAAAGAAACATATCCTGAGACTAATGAGGATTCAGCAAATCCACTTTGTTCAGACTCACTGTAAGTAGCTGCCTGAGCAAACGCCACAACTGCATTCACAACTTCAAACTCAAAGCTTTTCTCTTTTGTTCTGTGTTTTTCTTTCCAAAAACAGAAAAATACAGTAACAGGCAATATGTCGGGAGAGTAACATGCAATATGTTAAGCAAAGTTCAGCTACAGATGCTAAATTGAAGAGAACCCAACAGGCCACAGACAGGTAACACAGACACGTGCTTCTTTCTACCTAAGGAGGTCTTCATATATTGCCAAAAATAGATTTTCCTGCTGACATGTAAAAAAAATGAGATGTGGCTTTAATAAATTACTAAAATACTACTCAAGTAGAGAACAAGCTGACCCCAGATTCTCAGTGATTTGATAAACTGCACTGGGGATTTTTCTAACTTCTAATTAGAAGCATTAGTCTAAATGGAAAAAAAATATATATGTACACACAGAGCTATTTTACTCAACTCTGCAGAGTCTTCTTCAAGAAAAATCTTCGACAAAGTCAAAACAAGACGATACAACCTATATTTGAATGAGTTGTAGACTCATTCTATATACACACACACACTTTGCTCCCATTTCCCTCACGTCGCCAACCAGTTAGTTTTCCTAATACATCTACCAGTCTCATTTCCACTACAGCAGCATTCCCAAAACAGAAATGAAGACATCTGACTTAAAGTTGAGGAGCATGACAAGAGTTTAAGAGAAAAAAACAAAGGTCTGTAAGACATTGTGAACAGCAGTACCTTTAGAAAGCACTGAAATTCAACCATTATTTGACATGAAAACTAAATGTTTAAAGGCTTTGGAAATGCACAGTTGACAGAGTAGGAAGACCTTCATTCTGTTCTGTAGGGATGCCACTTGTCCAAAATCTGGAAATAATAATAAAAAAAAAAATCCAAAGAAACCAAAGAAAAACAACAACCAATGAACAAAACAAACAAACAAAAAATATATCACCACATATAGAGGACACTGAAGCTTCATTTTATTTGAACTTAACTTACAGAATACAATACCGAAAGAGAATACGCCAAAGAGAAAATAACCACCCATGCAAACAATTACATCACGATACGTGCACAGTAATGATAAAAGTGATCTAAAAACTGTGTGATGCTGTTACCCTGCCTCTTTTTTAAGAGTTGAGACTGGATCCACATACAATTAGTAAGAGGCAAACTGCTAACCAGAGGAAGACTTTGGCATTTACCTATTTAGTCAACTGAAAAGACCAAGCATGCTAAGTATTTGCATGCATTCCCAGCAGAGAGATTATTCTCCCCCAAGGCAACACCGCATTAATGCCAAAATTAAAGGTAAAAGCACCACACGTTCCAGTTGCCATTCACTCGCACATACCTAGAGCATTGCTTTTTTACATAAATGGTATGTATGATGCTACAAAACTATGCAGTTAAAAAAAGAGTAAAATCCACACGCAGGATAACTGAGTAGCACTGCATTTCAACCACCTCCTAGACAGGAAAGAAAGCCAAAAACAGAAAATCAGCATTCCCAAGCCACCTCTTTCATGTCCCAACTTAATACCTAACAAGTCCAACAAATGTTTCACTTGTGTTCTCACAGAGGCTCTCTAAATGAAGCTGTGTGCAGTAGCGTACACAGGAAATTTGAGGACGCCTGAAACACAGCTTGATGCTTCATTTCCACTTGGCAACAGCCAGGAAATTCCTGAGTATTGCTGGGAAAACAGTGCCCTAGATGAGAAGTTGGAGTCGAGAGGTGGCTTTGGAAGAACACTGCTCAACTGCTTCTCGGATCCTACAGCTAAGTTAACGCCTCAAAGGGCCTAAATAACAGCTCCTGAAACCCTCATCATGTGATTTATTATGTTTCTCTTCTTGAAAGTGTGTTTCCAGCATTACAGCAAAATGTTTAACCACTGATTTGTTAGCAAAAACTTCTTTCCTCCTCAGGCTTTTCGGGTATTAAGAACAAATCCAAAGAAACCCATCACTTAGGTTTTCAGAAACAACACATTCATATCAAATTGATTGTGGAGGTAGATTTGCTGAGTGCCTATTAATGAAGCGGGAATTTCAAATTTGCAGGAAGTGAGTGTGTTTCCACCAAGTTACCAGGACCAATGTCAGAGCTGGTATCTATGGAGGTCACTTCCCAGGAAGCGGATCTTCTGGAGCTCAGATCAAACAATACTCCAGCAAAAAGATACTGCATATGCTGCTTGACATGAAACAGGAACCATCCACAACACCAAACCATGAACCTTACTCCTGCGACACGCCACTTCCTACAGATGACCACAACGGTACTGCAAGAGGAATTAACCAGCACATGAGGGGGTCCACGTGAAAAACTACATAGTTGGCACAGTAACCCACACTGACATGCGCCCTGCTTGAAGGCCTGCATCGGCATCAGCCTCTGCCTCACACAACTGCCATCCACACTCCACACTGCTCCAGGAGGTATCGACCCAGGAGCCACCCGTGTTTTTGCTCCTGAAGACGCTTCCATCTTGGACTTGTGTCATCCACGGTACTTATGTCTGCCTGTGTCTGGATGCTGACAGGAGACCTCAGCCTGGGTCATGGAGCTTTGGCAAATCCCGCACAGCTCCAGGGAGTCCTCGGGGACTTTCACAACAGTCCTCGAAATCCATTTGGAAATCTTGAGTTACTACTACAAGGACTGCACACCCACATATCCAGACAGAAGTGACTTAAAGACACTTGGATCCCACTTCTACACGGCAGTGACAAGGTTTCCCTTCTCGCATGAAAAGGCTACCTCATTGGAATGGATGGGTACATGGGTGGATAAGGGCATGTAGTAGGTTTACAGGTCAATCCAGTTTGAGTAGTTCATTTGCATCCAACCATCATATCATATGATGCTGCAAAATTTTGTTTTAACAGCTGTTTTAGCTGTCTTCTCAGAAAAAGAAAGACAAACTCGGAGTGAGCCAGACACGCGTGTGAACAGGCATACCCACCAAGAAAACCTCAGTAGAAGAGCAGCATTCAGAGACATCCATTATAGGATATTTATAAACCATCGTAACTTCTTTCTCCTGTTTTCTTCATCTGCAACAAGCAAGTCACAACTCCGGACATGTGGTGACATGGTCTTTAATACAAATATACACAATTACAATTAATTGATATTAATGTATTAATGTAATGTATTAATACACAATAATACAAAGGGAGGTCAGCTGTCCTGCAGCCTCTTAAGTCCCAGCTTATAGCAGCGCTTGAAAGTCCTCTTGTGGTGCACTCAGTATCAGCTGTTGTGTCTCCCACAGCTCCAGGCAGGGATAGTGATCATAACTCCTGAAGGCAGCTTAGAGGTTTGATAGGCAGCAAATCTATCCCTTCAAAAGGAAACCAACTCCAAGCTGGAGAACAGATTTAGTGTTCTAGTCTAATAATAAATATTTTGAAGGTATCATGGTTACAGAACACAGCTTTAAATAAGCACTTTTTATAAAAATATATGTATTTATTTGTATGCAGGCCATAGACTTAGATTGATATTCCTCTCTCAGAGAGATATTTGCCAGGAGAATAACTATAAAATCTAACAAAGTATCTGAAATCTAGGATGCCTTTGGCTCTCCTCGGCTGCCCCCTGCACTGAGCAGCTTCTCATCCCCCACACAGCTATGACGGAGACGTCACCACAGCGGCCAAACTGCTGCATCAGCTGCATCCTGCAGGTGACTGCATGACATTGTGCCCAAGTGACATCATTTCTGGGCAGTATTGCTTTAATGAGCAAAGAAAAAAAAAAGAAAGAAAAAGGAAAGGCATGGGATAAGAAGGTCTGCCATCAGACACAACTTCCATCCTACCCTGGGTGATACGCAATTTGCCGCTTTGGCCAACAAATCTTATTATACCTTTAGTAGCCTGAATGTTTCCTCTCCAGCTCTTGGTGATTTGTACAATCTCCTTCTTCATCT
This sequence comes from Rhynchotus rufescens, assembly GCA_032273925.1. Classification (NCBI taxonomy): domain Eukaryota; kingdom Metazoa; phylum Chordata; class Aves; order Tinamiformes; family Tinamidae; genus Rhynchotus; species Rhynchotus rufescens. The sequence continues at coordinate 4,659 of JAVCKT010020725.1, read as the reverse complement.
TTGAGCGAAAAATGGTGCAAATTGTAATACCTATTAGAGTCACTCTGCTCTGCTCCCTCTCCCTGTGTTCGGAGACTTTCAGATCCTAAAATACATTTAGCAAACTCAAGGCAAGCACTTGCAAGACACGGGTGCTTTGAACAGTCATACACTCACAAAAGCACGTAGAGACACCTGCACTCTTAACACTCCAGCCCTGTGGTTATAGCACTAGTTTTCTGTTTTCCAAAGCAGTCTTCTTCATTCTTTTCCAGTCTGATGCTTCTCACAGTTATATTTGGACAGTGAATCCTTTCTGACCTTTTACCGAGGGACTTCTTTTCAGTTCGAAGCAACATCATAGGAGCAAACTACTCAATTGCAGGCAGTCTGAACTAGCAGCACATCCAGCCAAGAACCTGGATTTTTAAAGTATAAAACATACACCACTGCCATGCTGTAAAGGGGAACATAGACATTTTGAGAGGAAATTTAGGATGTAGTCATTCAATTAAGCACACATAATACGTCAAAAAGTCAGATTGGTAACTTGGCAGTATAACCTGGCATTATATATGTAAGTGTAACCTTTTCCCCTACTCAGTCTTTCCATATTAATGCACCAAAGCTTTGTATGACTGGATTTTAACGCTACATATCACATATGAACATTTCATAGTATTTACGGCTAAATCAAGTAAGTTCATGCATGGAGAATGGTCCAAAGTTTTGGAGCTGGGAGCTCTAAAACTGCCTTGGGATAGCACTGCCTGCAAAACATGGGAAAACATGCACAACCTCCTCATGTGTCAGTGTCTCCATTATTAAAAGGAAAAAAAAACAGAGGGAGATATGATATCAGCTCCATTTTTGATAGTGCTATTGTAGTACTTAATTGTTATTTGGGAATTATATTAAGAGCTTCAGGATAAGGAGGTGTTTCAATTCTTGTTCTTGTTTAATTCAATTATTGACTTGTTCAACAGGCTCATTCAATACGTGATTTGTCTGCATATCTATCTGCTCTATGGCTCATGCAGACAGCAATGACTTGCACACAGTCAAGACAGATGAAAAAAGCCTTGGCCGAGGATCCCCAAGTTTCAGAGGGCTGGAAGGGAGTCCCTCTCACATGCAAACACACACAGAGCCTGCAGGTACATGTGACCATCTAAGCATATGCACACACCTGCATCTGCTCACATATGCTTTTAACAACGTTCCCAGCACCACAAAAGGTCTCTTTCCTATTCTCAAACACTGTACAACCCAGAGGGAAAAAAAAACCTACCCCAGGAAGAAGCTTCATTTTCATCTGATGCTAAACTGTGTGACCTTGGTCTTTGGGGAATTCATTAAATCCTCTTGTAAGCACACAGTGTTTTATTTGAACAAGTTTAGTGACGGAGGGCATTCCACACACAGCTGTGTGTACATGGAGACAGACACGCACTGGGAGCAGACAGAGAAAGAAGGACACTTAAGATTCTGCAATTCATTACTTATTAATTTTCCATAAATCAAAAGAGTTTATGAAGAGTATGTTCTGCGCTTTATTTAATTTCCCACTCAACAGCAACCTCTTGATATTAATCAGTTTAGTTTCTTCTTAAGCATTTCTGCAGGTACATCCCATAATATCTTGCAGAAAAAAAACCTCAATAAATACAGTCCAAGTAATCTCACGTATCATCAGACTTGAAATAATTCAGGAAGAAAAATAAAATGTGCATTTTGGGCAGCCCTTTACAGAGGTAAGTTCTCTGGAGCTGATAGCTCCTCTTTCCTGCTGCATGCGTACCTCTGCTTTTGAAAAATAATGCTCATGTGCGGCTTAAGGCATTAGATGACAGACTAACATGTTTCAGTATCCTCTAAACAATTAAAAGGCGATTAAAAGGAAACACTGGTGTTCCGAAAAACAAGCAGAAAAATCACCTAACAGCACTCTCATGAAAAGTGAGTAAAAATAAAAGATTTCTTTACACACATTTTGTTTCCCTTTTAGTGTATCTAATACACTGGATACTGCCAAATCATTTCAACAAACTCTGTACTCCATACCGTGATATAATTTACCTAGTCATCTGCTCTGTTGATTTTTTAGATGACAGATGAAACAAAGACTTACAAACACAACCTTAAATCAAATACTGAAGGCAAAGACCATTTAAAGTTCATATCTGTTTTTAACTACCAGATAGAGAAATATGATCATAAAAAAGTGCAATAAAAAAACTTAGGAACTGAGAATCAATTCACTAGAACTAAACCTAAAACACTTGCTGAACAACAACAACAAAAAAGGCACATTCTTGGACTCTCCTGCTGCTTCCGCTTCTCCAAAGAAGGGCCAGGATAGCATCTTTAGCTGTTTAGGCATCTCAAATCCATCTTTAGCTGCAGATCCTGAAAGCAGTTGCCATCTCAAGGGCTTTTTGACTTCCACAGAAGGCATCGGCGGTGTCAGCCCAGCTCCTGGAGAAGAGGTGGCCACAACATGTCCCACGACAACTGATTTAACTTGGCAACTTTCCTTCCTGGCTGACTCACAGAGGCACAGAGTGGACGGATATGGAAGGGGAACCCGTTGGGGCCCCGAGGGGCAGCAACCCTGTACCCTGCTGAGGGCCTGCACTGCAGTGAGGGGCCGCAGCGCAACGCGGTGCAGACTCGCACCTCCCGCTCCACACAGGCGCTGGGCGCCTCGGGCTGCGTGCGGGCACTTGCTCCACAAGCAGGGAGTCTCTCCCCGGCTTCCCATGGGAACAGGCCACATCTCCAAGCGCTGCTGCTCCCCCAGAATGGCCAAAATGGGGACAACTGGTTCCAAAGAGGCTGGAAGCAGGTTAGCAGAGACCCCACAGACTCGTGACAGCTCTAAGCTTAGTCTGCTCCATTTGCAACTGTGTGACACAGTAGTAGAATACGTGAATTCAGGTAATTTCACTCATCTGGTTTCCACAGAAAGACATCCCAGAACAGCACACTGGAACACTTCCTATGTAGCAGGCCATGAAATTTTGTTTTAATGAGAAAACTGCAACTCAAACAAACAATAAAGAACCATCTAATTAGATTAAGAGCATCTGAAGCTGCATATGATCTTAACTGCTGTACTGCAAGCTAAAGAGCTGAAGGTATATGCTATCCATCTGACAATGGCTAACAGCGCCACCACAAGCAAGGAAGCTCTCCAATTTCTTTACTTGTACTTTATTTATTGATTAACCTGTATTTTATTTATGTACAAAAGGAAAATGGGATAGCTGTCACATCTTTATAGAATCATATCCCAGCGTAAAAATCATTATGGAACGAGATCATAGCATTTATGAGGAAATGGTGAAACAAAACAAAACAAAGCAAAAAATCTAAGTCAAGGAAATTTACAGAGATCACAATGGGGAGAGGGAGGCTCAGCGTCTGCAGTCATCATATAAACAGATACAGCTGCTTAACACAGAGTTCACAACCTTCCCTCAGTGGATCTCGGAGTTCAAGTCAATTAAAAACATACATTAAAGAGTAAGTAACTGCATTTGCCACCATGTATATAGTGTCAGCACCCTCTGTCATACTGACGCAGGTGGAGATTACTGACCTGATAAAGCACTGGGGAAGCAGCCATACCTCCCTATTAGCAACCTGCTATATTTGCAATTTAGATGAAGGTGTAAATCGTTGTGCTACAAGATAAGCCACTGGACAACTTCTAGACACCTCTCTTTTCTGAGTGGGAGTAAAAATGCATGATAGAAAAGACAGGTTTAACAAATCACTTTTTTTTTTTAAATTATTATTTGTACTTTTTCCTGAGTGCAGTGATGTAAAAAGAAAATTGTTCTGGGGACATAGGGAAAGAATTTTGCTGGGTCTTGCAGGGTACTGGCCAAAAGCAGCACAGGTTTTGCTGGCATTGTACAAGACTATTGAAATAACATCATATTTTCTGTCACATCTTAAGCAATGATGTTCTTGCTTTTGCCTTAAGTGAAGAAATATTGTGGGAAGAAAAAAAAAGAGGATTATGTCGAGTTTCTGTTTTCCCTTGAGAAAATTTAGAGCTGTGTCATAACCCAATGTCCATTCTTTTCATCTACAGATGACAGAATGGAAAACGCCACTTTATTTTAGAAATGAGCTCCTTTTTTCTTCTTCTGTTAGTCACTGCTGCCTGCAGGCACAAGGAGGTGACTCTTCCCAAACTCATGTGTAAAGCACCGGCACCCACCGTGTCTGACAAGGTAACGCTTGCGTCCGTCGCACTCGGGAGCACAGCTCGCTCCGTCACTGCCCTAGCTGGCCCTGGCTCTGTGAAAGATGAAATCCTTAGATCAACAAGCCAAACTGCTTTTAGAAATTTAGCTACAAATTAATATCCAGAAAGGTCTCCGTGGTCTGTTTGTCCTTTCATGAGAAGGACAATCCGTCGTCTTGGATCTTTCACCACTTAGATAACTCGTCTGAAACGTGTTCAAGGTCCTTTGTGCACAAGAAATGAGGCTAAATCACTACCAACGGCACACCGCCCTTTTTGGGCTGCAATGCCAGTCATATATATACATATACATACATACATATATATATACACTCGCACACACATAGAAATGATGTAAAGATCGGATGATATTTTATATTGCTGAGGAGAAAAAAAAAAAAAAAAAAAAAAAAAAAAAA